>VDFB02305700.1:0-10683 GCA_007258455.2 Sequoia sempervirens
ACCTTCACAAATATTGAAAAATCATCTTAATTATAAAATAGAAAATAAATATAATAATAAAATTAAATATATTGAATATTATACCTGTTGGAAAGATTACTTCAAGTGGTATAAAACTACTAAATATCTTGTCTATTTGATTCAATTTGAAGGTTCGTCCTGAGGTTCAAAGATGACAAATTTGAGAAAAAAACCCAAACATGAAAAGGAAGAAGTCACTCTAAGGTTTTCATTTGAAGGTACCTTCGAACAAAGATATGCACCTTGAAAAAAAGTTAATTTTTTGAGATATTATTGTGGACCTTCAAATGAACTGTAACCTTTGTTCAAGTAAATATATTCAATATTATACTTGTTGGAAAGCTTACTCAAGTGCTAAAAACCTACTAATCTTTTCTATTTGATTCAATTTGAAGGTTCATCATGAGGTTCAAGGATGAAATTTTTCAGAAAAATCCCAAACCTAAAAGGGTAGAAGTCACTCTAAGGCGTTCATTTGAAGCTATCTTTGAAGAAATGTATGTACCTTCAAAAAAAGTTGTTGATTTTTTTGGGAGATTATTGTAGAACTTCAAATAAAGTGTAACCTTTATTCAAAGGTTATCCTTGTTAGTGTGAATAATTAATCTATTCACTAGACTTAAGTGTACTTAGGTTGATGAGGTTAGAAAACATCTTGTCTAATTGAATGTGCAACCTTTAAGCCTCTTGAGGTTTTCCAAGTTGTTTGGTAAACCTCATGCACATACCTTTTGAGGTTGGAATACTTTCCATCTCACCTCAAATTTCACTCAACACTTGGCACACAAGGTTGATGACTTGGCCATAGAGGTTGTTGGTTTCCACACTCCAAGTGTTCCTAAGGTTGAAACTTATAGTACACTTGTCTACTCTTTTGTTCCACTTCAAGGGTACTTGTCAATTCACCTTATAGGTGGATTGCACCTTCCTTGCCTATAAAATCAAGAACTTGTACTCATTATCATTTGGGTTAATACAATCTATGAATTGTTGTTCATTATGCTTGTCTTTTATCTCCTAGATTCTCCTAATTCTAATAATCCTTCATTCAAAAATATTTTTTAAAAGGTTAGCATGACTCAAAAATAAAGAAAGGAGGGAGAGGAAATGTCCTTGATTAATTAAGAGATGTGAAGCCTCAAAGGATTATATTATAGCAATTAAGGATAATGAAAAAGAAAAGGTGAAAGGGAAAGTCTAAAAGACAAGTCCATATCATGTTAAATTCATTGGTATAATAGAAGTAATGTGAAATATTCTAATAAGAAAAGGAACACATAAACAAAGTCTGATAAAAATGATCAAGGTAGAAATGGAGGTACTTTCATTAATTTAGAATAGGATAGGTAGTTTTAAAATAAGTGGTGCCATATAACATAACCTGATAAGTAAAGATTAAGAGATAGAGCACAAATAAAATAAGAACATGTCATAGCAACAGAGATGCCTAGTAAAAAGTTCCACCCACATTTAACAATTGAAAGAAAGAAAGAGCATCATGATCAAACCTAGGTGATTATAAAGGCCACAAGTCATTACACTAGTTTGTCTTATGGATGATGCAATGTTTTAGGCTTGGGGAGGAAAATTTGCTAATATACATGAGGTTGTGTTGTGTGGGACAACATGTCATTGTGTTTTAATTTTTAGAACCATATATATATCATATTTGTAATTATTACATATCTAATTTCTCCCTTAAATTATTACATCACATCAAGATGTTTACTACATAGAATATAGTATAAATTCTGGAATTTGACCAAGGATTTTATAGTAGTGGGAATCCTTGTGTTAGTTATGTGCCCTGGAATCTATGTTAGAATTATGCACCATTAGAGGAAATTTTTGCAAGTTTGTATTAGGTTTATGGATTAGTCATCTAAGTCTTGATTCACCCCATGTAGTATGGAAATATGTCATTTTACTCACCTAATAGATCCTTCTTTGATGTACTACTTTTTGCTGATCTAAGAATTTTTGTTATTTAGGATTACCTAGAAGGGTTCTTTTCATAATGAGGATTCAAGTTCTTTAGGTGAATACAAAAAAAATGTACTTGAAGGTTTTCTCTATAGTAGGGAAGGCCCCTAATCTATATATTTATAGTTACTTCTAAATCAATTTGTCACTATTAATTGCTTCCAATGCTTTACGATGAGATAGAACATGTGTAGTATGGATGCTTAAAAATGAATACATTGAATGTCTTTAAATAATAGCACATAACATCAAATTGTACCAAATGTGTGTTTACTTGACATGAGGAAAGAAGATAAATGCGGCTAGTTAACCAATTTCAATTTAAACTTTGGAAAGGAAGGAGATAATATTTTGATCATAGGGTGGTCATGAAAATGTCCTATTTGGGAAATCTTTGGTAAACACTCCATCTATATGATACATAAAATGATCAAGGTAGAAATGGATGTAATTTCCTTAATTTGGAATAGCATAGGTAGTAACATAAGTGGTATCATATAACATAACCTTATAAGTAAAGATTAGGAAAAAGAGCACAAATAAAATAAAAGTATGTCATAGAAAAAAAGAGGCCTAGTACAAATTTCCACCCACACATGTAAGAATTCAAAGAAAGAAAGAGCATCATGATCAAACCCTAGGTGAGTATAAAGGAAACAAGTCATTACACTAGGTTTGATCATGGATGATGCAATGTTTTAGGCTTGGGGAGGAAAAATTGTTAATATACATGAGGTCATTGTGTTTTAATTTCGATATATATATAATTTCTCCCTTTTTATTTCATCACATTGACATTTACTACATATAATATATTATAAATTTTGGAATTTGGCCTAGGATTTTATACAATGGGAATCCAAGTGTGTTATTTATGTACCTTGGAATCTATATTATAATTATGCTCCATTAGAGGAAATATTTTCAAGATTTTATTAGGTTTATGCACTAGTCATCTAAGCCTTGATTCATCCCATGTAGTATGGAAATCTATCCTTTTAATCACCTAATAGATCCTTCTTTCTTGTATGATTTTTTGTTGATCTAAGGATTGTTGGTATTTATAATTACCTTGGAAATGTTTTCTTCATCACAAGGAATCATGTTCTCTAGGTGAACCCCAAAAAATATGTACTTGAAGGTTTCCTCTATAGTAGGGAAGGCCCCTAATCTATAGATTTATAGTTACAAAAAAATCAATTTGTGTCATTTTTAATTGCTTCCAATGCTCTATGATGAGATAGAACATCTATACTATGGATGTTTAAAAATGATTATATTGAATGTTTTTAAATATTACCACATAACATCAAATTGTACCAAATGTGTATTTAGTTGACTTAAGAAAAGAAGATAGATGGGGCTAGTTAACCAATTTCAATTTAAATTTTGGAAAGGAAGGAGATAATTTTGTGACCACAAGGTGGTCATGAAAATTTCCTATTGTGGACAAATGGTTAAATCTAGGTGGCTTTAATAGCCATATTGAAGTAGATGTATGAGTAAATTTGATAAAGAAGAAAATTAAATGAATGCATAAAAATGATAAATGGATTTAGTTTAGGGGAATGAGATTAACTTTACACAAGATCACGCCATTTTTCATCATGAACATATATCAATATATTTCCTCAAATTAGACACAAAAATAAATGATAAATTATATATGTATGTAAATCTCAATATTATAATTATATCAAAGTTAATAATGAATACCTAGTGCCTAAATCTTTTCATTTTTTATTATCTACTTTACAATTTTTCCATATGTGTAGGATAACGACCTTCACAATTGTTGAAAACTTATCTTCATTAGAAAATAGAAAATAAATATAATAATAAAATTAAATATATTCAATATTATACTTGTTGGAAATCTTACTTCAAGTGGTACAAAACTACTAAATATCTTGTCTATTTGATTCAATTTGAAGGTTCATCTTGAGGTTTAATGATGGAAATTTTGAGAAAAATCCCAAACATGAAAGGGAAGAAGTCACTCTAAGGCTTTCATTTGTAGGTACCTTTGAACAAAGATATGTACATTAAAAAAAAGTTGCTAATTTTTTTGAGTGATTATTGTAGACCTTCAAACAAAGGGTAACCTTTGTTCAAATATTATCCTTATTAGTGTGAATAATTAATCTATTCACTATACTTAAGTTTACTTAGGTTAATGAGGTTAGACAACATCTTGTCTAACTAAATGTGCAACCTTTAAGCCTCTCTTGAGGTTACCAAGTTGTTTGGTAAACCTCGTGCACATACCTTTTGAGGTTGGAAGAATTTCTATCTCACCTCAAATATCACTCAACACTTACAAACATAAGGATGATGACTTGGTCATAAATGTTATTGGTTTGCATAGTCCAAGTGTTCCTAAGGTTGATAGCTATAGGATGATGGAGTCCCTAAAGTTTTTGACATTTTAAGGTCCCTTTGTGCTCGGTAATGGCATGCCACATGTTTCCCATAGGTGGGATTTAGGGTTTTACCTCTGTAACTTTGTTTTCAAATGCTTTACTTACAAACCTTGGGTGTTTTAATTGTGCATTGACTTGTCCTGCCCGGTTGCTAGTAGTTTAAGTTACTATTTGAGTCATCCTTGTGCATTCCTTACCATCCCCTTTTTATAGGATATTTGGTCATCTTCAACCACAAAGTGTTTTAATTCTCCTAATGTTGAGCTTTAATATTTCACTCTTAAATGACTTAGGTTTAAGTCACCCATCCTCAAGGGTAAAAATGTCATCGGCCTAGTCATGGACCTCTTTTATGATTAAATTCATTTTATGTTCAGGATTCAAGATTATTTGATCATGGGAATTAATCAAAGTCATTCCCCTCTCACTCACAGGTCCCAAATGATGGTACTTTAACTGTTGCATGGTCTGTGAGATGCTGACAAATTTTTGATCATGGGTGTGGACCCAACCATCACTTTTCATGCCAAAGCTCAAATTTTTACAATCAATGGTGATTATTGAGAGGGAAGAGTTGATCGATACAATTCCCCACCATCTCATGGAGAAAATATTGTGAGGACCACGAGAAGTCTCCATGTATGTCCTATGGCCACTGGTAGGTGGAGCCCACAAATACACGAAGAAGGACCTAGTTGGTGTAGTTGTATTGGCTAGTTGTTTAGGTTGGAACAATGATGAAATTCAAATGTAATTGACTCAATTTGAGTCATCCAAGATGGCCATCTTAGGTGAAGATCAATAGTGCACATTCAAAACTATGAGTACATCCATTGTAATTATTTTGCTTCACACGAGTGAGCAGTAATGGCATAGGTGACTCATAAATCTACTCAATTTCCCTAAAAATGTGTGTATATGGTTATTTCTTGCATAATTGAGATTTGAAGACGTGTCTTGAGCAACACAAAAAATTGAAGGAAGTGACTTGCAGAGTTTGTCTCAACTAGCATTAGGGTTTATTGTGATTGAAAGCTGGTTAATTCCATCTTTAAAACGTCATAGTATTGTGAGACCTTTTGAAATTAGCATTTGTATTGAGCCATAGGTTTTACTTAGGAGGCTGGTAGTTGGAATCTTTCTATTAAAACCCTAGTTTTCCTAAAATTCATTGTTGCCAAAGTACAAATTGCTAGTCCTTCGGCCTAGTCTAGAGCACTCTCCTAGGATGTAATTGACTTGCTAACATACTCTACAAAAAAGAAACCCAAAGGGAAGGACTTGTTCTATTTCCTTCCCTATAGTCAGAGAGGGAGTGATGGATAAACAATTCTTCATTAAAGATGTCAAGTTTCCCTATACTGGATGGCAGCTCTTCCAGCATTTGTTCAAAAACAAAAACTTTGGAGTATCTCTATGTAATCCTTGGACACGAGATCTAGGAAAATTAGTGGTTCCCAATGTGTATATGGATGTTGATCTTCTAAAAGATACCTCCTCAAGGTATGATCCCATCTCTAAGGTTGTTAGGACATTTGATGGGAAAGATATGGTAAAGATAACTAGGCAAGAAATTGAAGATTTTTTTGATTTGCATGAGTGGAGTCAGGATTTGGTTCCCCTTGATATGGATAATATATGGAAGGAACACGAGAACACCAAGTTATTCATCAGAAAAAAATTGTTTCCCTTCCATACTACTACCACTGGTACCGGGAAGCATATAAAATATATCAAAATTGGTGAGAAGGACCTTGAGCCCTTCCCAATGAAATATTTTGCTAGCTACTTTAGGAACTCTGTATATTATTTGTGCCAAAGCCTCAGTTTTTCTCCACCTAAGACATTGCAGAGGGAATACAACTATCTGGCAACACATTTACATCACCTAGCTTACAACATAGTCTATGATTATGCCACATATTTGGTAGAGCATATCCATAAAGGTTTGGTGGAGTTGAAGGAATGGAAACAATGGGTGAAATTCTAGTGGTATTCATTATTAATGCATATGTTTTTGTATAAAGGGTAGAAGGTCTTTGAGAAAGATATAACTTTGAGAAGGAAGGCTGAAGGTGTGGATTTTCTAGTTTAATGTTGGACCTAAATTCTGGATAAGGATGACTAGAAATATAATTATGTGATGTTTTAGAATGCTTTTGCATAAAAATAAGGAGATCCTTGATCTATGAACCACCAAGAATTCCTAGGGAAATTCATGAATTCTTGAGACCTATGGAGATAAGGCTTGACTTGAATTTGAGTCACAATTGGGGAGACATGATTTTATATCCTAATAAAACAATCTTCAAAGTATATGGCACCATTTTAGATCCATATATTTTTCCAAAATATTTTCCATTAAGGATAGGGTTTCTTGGTATCATGAGGCAATTAGGCACTTCCTAGGCAACACATTTACCTGATACAACAAAGAAAGGCTCATTCTTTCCAAAGTGGACAATGTTTGTTGATTATGTTCTAGTGAAAGGGGCATGGAGGGAATTAGTGCATTTGTTGGTGCCTTACAAGTTGGAGAATATGCACCCAAGGAATCATGATCCTGAGGGCTTTATTACCAAATTAAAGGCAGAAAAAATGCTTGGTACTTTTGTGTACATCTTTTATTATCTTGAAGATGTAATCTTGAAAATATTTAGCTTTCCAAAATAGGATGAAAGGAAAGCTAAGTATCTTTGTTACAAGACTATGGTAGAGGAAAAATGTAAAAGGGATCCCAATTATAATCCTTTGCCTAATATACCTAATGAATTTAGCCAAGTCATGTATGTTATGGATAATTTTGAAAATGTAGTTGGTATATTAAGGGAGCAATGGGAGGTTACAGATTAAGGAAAAGCAAGATTGGTTGAAGAAGATACTATTGTGGCATTGGAAGAAAATCCCACTTACCAACCACACAAGCAAATAATAATTTACTCGAGGAGGAAGAAAGCGGTAGATGAAGGAAAAACTTTGATGAACCCTATCACTTCTAAGGGATCAAAGGCAGTTTCTCCTAAGAGTGTAATGCCATCACCTCAAAGGCAGGCTCCCCCACCTGTAATTGATCTTGATTCACCTATAGGAATCTTGATCCATTAGAGGAGACACCCCTTAAGAAACAAACGACTGAGGCAAGAGGAGTGGTTGAATATTCTAATAAAAATGAAGATAATAACTTTATCACTCTTGAGGATATGCAACAAGCAATGCCTCCTCCTATAGGAGTAGTTTCCTAAAGTTCCAGAAAAAGTAGTCTCGGGATGGGAAAACTTGATATCAGTGGTTTAAATAGTGCAAATGACCTGAGGATGCTTGTAAATAGTTTATGAAAGATGACTCTTTTGTTGAAACACCTATATTTAGAGATTTCTTGTGGAGATCCAAAGCTACAGAATATGCAGAGAAGGTAGCTACTAAAAGGATTTTACATCCGGAGCTCCCTGAGAGTTTCATTCAAGCCAATGTGAGGTGTGTTATGAAGAATGAATTTCAAAAGATTATTGCCCAGGATGGAAAAGGGCATGTGAAGAAATGTGGTGGGTTGTTGCTACAAGAGTGAGATATTGTTGATGCTATAGTCCTGGATACTATATGGAGGGTTGCAAAGCCTCTAGTGCAAAAATAAGAGGAATTGGAAATGGAACTTTGGGGGTCTACATTTAGCAAATATTGGGATGCACTAACAATCTAGTCCTTGTCCATGGGATCTAGGAAACCAATACTTGTTGAGCCATCATATTTTAGTGGGAAATTACTTGTGAAGAGAGATGTTGATACCCTAGCCTTGGAGGTAGCTGAGATGGCTATTAATGTTGCTAGATTTACAAAAGAAACTATGGAAAACCTCACCCTTGAAAGAGATTAATTCAAGAATAAGTATCATGAGCTCCTTAATGAATATGATAATAGTCAGCAGAAGGTAGTTGTACTAGAGATCAAGTTGGCATTTTATAAGAAAAGGGAAGAAATACAGTGAAATCAAGGCCAAGCTAGCTCAAGTCATCCACCTCCATCTTCTCCAATTGTATCTTCCCAACCATCCCCTCTAGATCAAATCTTGGAAATAGTGCCATATAATTTGGGACAAGAGCCACTCTCAGTAGAGGAACCAAGCAAATCAGGTCCTAGCTCATCTAATCAACCTACAAGAGAGAAAATCCTTTCACAAGTTGAAACACATAAGAAGTTGTTGGAACAGACACAAGACATAATGTATGAAAACATCTCAAATATTGTTCATACTATCTCGAAACATCTGAATAAGAAAATCCAAGCCAAATTGAATGGTGTTCATTCCAATTATGTCGTGATGTTATGAGCAATAGGGTTGTCTTAAAGAGATAAGGAGTTGGCTATCCCAATCTTGAATAAGTGGATCCCAAGGGTTGAGAGATTGAATTTATAGAATTCAGAGCTAGCTAGCATGAGGATAGATACCCTAAGGTGATTCCAACATAAACATTTATTTGTGAACTTAAGGAGAAAATTTTTGAAGGATATATTTCCCCACTAGAGTAGAAAATAAGAGAACTGAAGGCTCATTATGATCTAGAAAATTTGTCACTATTACCAGATATTCAACTCACTAATGATGAAGTGAAGCCACTGCAAATGTGCAAAAGGGCGATGGATGATGTTATTGCTTCCCAAGTAGATCAAATTTGTAAAGAATTTAACATCAATACCTTGAATGACACTTTGGAAAAGTTGACATTTATCATCAAATTTTTTTGTGTTGCATCATTTTTTCATCTTGTTTCATGGATTGGACACGCTACAATATAGAAGATTATTCTTTTTGACATGTGTTTTTGGAAGGAAAAGCTGCTTCTTACAACAAATGTAAATAATCTTTGTCTCATATGTATTCCCTCTAATTTGAAGAATGCAAATATAAATGAATTAGGGAATATGTTTTTTAGCAGTCCAATTAGAATGTGAAATGTGTGCATCTGGCCTGCAGCTTATTTTTGCTCCCTTATTCTATGAAAGGGAATTCAGGGCCATTTGTGCTGGTCTTTTGTTGAATTCTGGAATAAAATTGTGAAATAGAGAACACAGAGTGAATATTTGATTTTTTGTCTAAAACTTTGAGTCTAGTGAGTAAATTGTGTCCAATGTATGGTTCTTGAGTGTATCTAAATGATAATGGAAGTTTTTGGAGTCTATAGTCTCTCCATTTATATATATATACTTAAATTATTAATGAAAACTTTGATCAAAGATCATTTCATTAATTGTCATCACTTCATACTTTGGTATATGTTTTGGTTTTAGCTCTCGTTCAAAGAATTGGTTAAAATGCTTGAATCAAATCATAAATTTAGGTGCAAGGTGATTGGATCTAATAAGTAGTCTTTAGAAATTGTTTATAGATTTGTGAATTGAAAAGTAATATCACGTAGATCATGGGTGTTCCAAATTAAATATACCTTATATTTCAATTTGCCTAGACTCCTAGCCCAAGATAATAGCACTGATCCTAACCCTCGTAAGTCTTTCTCATGGTTCAAGTTACCTAACTTGAGAACATCTTTTTAAATAATCATTGATCTATCTTTAATTTTTTGTGGTTTTGTTATCTTATATTCTCATCTTAAGATGCACAATTCATTCAAGACAATGCCAATTTCTTGAAGGATTTCATCTTATTAGTCATTGGTGAGAATATATCTACTTGATTATGCAATGTATAAGTAAGTTGTTTGAAAGAACTGCATAATGTACATTGTGCAACCACCTTATTGGGTTTTTTTGAGCCCGAAGTGTAGGAAATAAAGCTATTGGAGTTGTATCTCATTTGTTGGCCAATTATCTTGTAGGTATTCGAGAATTGAGTTTGGTAAACCCATAGGTATCTAGTGACATTTTCTTGGTTCATTGAAAACAACCAACATAGGACACTTGTCTACTCTTTTTTGCCACTTCATAGGTGGATTGTACCTTCCTTTCCAATATAAGCAAGGCCTTGTACTCATTATCACTTGGGTTAATTAAATACAATCTATGTATTATTGTTCATTATGGTTGTATTTTATCTCCTAGATTCTCCTAATTATAATAATCCTTCATTCAAACATCTTTGTTAAAAAGTTACCATGAGTTAAAAATTAAGAGAGGAGAGAGAGGAAAGGTCGTGGATAAATTAAGAGATATAAAGCCTCAAAATACAATACCATAGAAATTAGGGATAATGAAAAAGAAAAGGTGAAAGATAGTTTATAAAAAGACAAGTCCACATCATGTCAAA
>VDFB02305704.1:0-10850 GCA_007258455.2 Sequoia sempervirens
AGGCTCGAACTCCCGAGAATTGAAGAAGGGCACTAGCACAGCCTTGTCTACCCGAGCGTGTCGAAGCGCAACCTTCAGGGAGTGGTCGTCGGGAGTGCTTCGCCACCACTGTTTGCACTCGTTGCCAGTCAGGTTCTCCCATGTCATCGTTTCATTATCGGCGTCCATCCTTTTTCTTTTCCCAGACGAGGCTACCTTTGGCTGGTGCTGCATAGCCTTCTTGCCCTTGTCCATCTTTCTGTCAGTTCGGCGATTCCAGCCAACTTTATAACTCTCGAGGCAGTTGTGAAAACTGCCGAAACTATGAAAACTGCCGAACTGATGAAAACTGCCGAACTGCCGATGAAAACTGCCAAACTGCCAAAAACTGCCAAACTGACGGAAACTGCCAAACTGCAAAATGATCTGCCAAGGCCGTACGATTTGGATGAATGGTCGTACGACTTTGCAACCCTGAGGCCGTACGGTTTGGGGACCTTGTGATTGCCGCACAACTGGAAAGCACTGTAATTGCCGTACGGTTTGAAGATACTGTGAAATCACGATGCGATGCGGAAACGCGTAGGCCGTGCGGCTTGGAAACGCTGTGAATGCCGGTGCGACACGGAAACTTAGCGATAGATTTGGAAGAATCTGTGTGAATGCCGTGCGATTCACTGGCGATGAGATGATGCCGTGCAATTATCGTCTTTGTCTGAAATCTTCACGTCACGATGCCATGCGACTTCCGGAATCGCGATGTCTTGATGCCCGTCTGACACGGAGAGGATCGGTAAACGCCATGCGATGTCAAACGCACAAACGGTCTGTAATGGTCGTACGACCTCCAGTGGCCAACCGAGTGAAGACTGAGGGGCTTGTAAATTCCGTACGATGCAATGCTTGGCAAAATTTTCAACTTTCAATGGCCGTACGGTGCAGAACTTGGCCAAATTTTCGATTTGCACTTGCCGTACGATTTCCACTAACAAATAGAATGAATACTGAGGAACTTGAAAATACCGTACGGTTTGAGAATACCTTGGGTGCCGTACGACTTCAGGCTTTTCTAAATTCCGTACGAGTTCCTTCTCTGTGTTTGGTGCGCCCCTGCAACTGATGAATTCGTGCGGATTCTTACTCCCTTCCTTCCCTCTGTGATTTCGCTGTGTTCTGTCTTGTCTCCAACCTGTCACCTCTTCACATGGCCGTACGAATTGGAGCTCTATATTTATTTCAATTTTTACTTTAACTGCCTTCCCTCTTGGCCGTACGCCTTTCTTCCTAGTCGAGCTTTGGCATCTTTTTATTATTTTAATATTCTTTCCTTTAATCTTTCGCCATTTATTCCCCTCGGTCCATTTCTAATTTGGCCGTACGGTTGGTTCAATGCTCAAGGCGTTTATTTTAATTCGCCTCACTTTATTTAAATTAATACTTCTCTTAATGGCCGACTCATTTAATTTATTATTTAATTTTTTCTCCCTTCTCTTGCTTTTTTTTCTGACTTCTTTTACGTTTCTTTTATTTTTTCCTTCTTTTCTCTTTTCTTCCCATTCGCCTTGTTCTTCCTTACTTACTCTGTTATTTTCTTTTATTTTCATAGCTTTTTTCCTATCTATTTTTATTTTTTCCCACTTTTGTTCATTTTCTCTCTCCTCCCTTCTCTTCTTTTCTTTTTTTCCTTTCTTCATCTCTTTTCTTTTTTTCTAATTTTTTAATTTTTTCATACTTTTCATTTTTTAACTCCACAATTTTTTCATCTCGTACCTGTTCAAACTTGTGGATTGGCGTATCGTCCAGTTTTGAGACTCTTCCTTTGTACTCTCCATACTCGGCCGGAAATTTTTGGCTGGGCCTTCCCTCTTCCTTGATTTCCCCGATTTGTAGCATGTTGCACTCTCTGTGGAACACTTCATAGTCTTCCATCTGCCAATGACATAAGCCATTCGCGAGCTTGTCTCATCCTCCGAACAACTCTCGAGTTCAAGTACGCCTTCGATGTTTGGTTCCATAACTTTCCTTCCTTCGTCCATAACCGATTCACCTCCATCCGATTCAGATCCGGAGGAAGCCAATTCTTCGCTCACGGCCTGATTCTTCAAGTCGATGACATACTTCCCCCCATTGTTCTCGATCGAGAGTGTGTTCCTCCTTCCAATTATGACGGTTTCACTACACCATCCCTTCCCAAGTAGTGTATCAGGATGCTTCCCTCTGTATCGGATGACGCATGTACTTAGTAAAATCGTTGTGTCATCACACCTTCATGCTTATATCGTTGTTCTGTAACGGGTTTTCTGATACCATGTTGATCACGGGCCACATTGGAAATGTCGGGTATAAAGTGTAGGCTTCCCTAGACTCTTCCATGTGTCTTCAGGAAGTACGTTGACTCTCGATCCTCCATCGACGATAGTATTTGTCAAGATATTCCCTCTGATTTCCATATGCACGACCGCTGGCATCTTCCCGATGTTCGCTGTGAGCAATACCGGGTCGATTATTTGTTCACCGTACGATGGCGGTTCTGGTATCAATTCTTTCCTTCGTTCCTCCAATCGCAGTTGGTTGCCATCCTTGACGACGTTTGTGATCGCCAATCCCAACTGCGGCATAGTCTGGAGAAGGTCAGTTACTTTGATCGGTATGGTGGTCTGCAGTACCTGCCGTATGATGTTGGTTTCCGCCTTCGACCGCCGAGAGGTTCCTGGCTTCTCCAGAGGGTAATGTTGTTTCTCCTTTCGGCCATCACCTCGGGCCCACTGCTCTTGCTTCCTTCATCCCTTTGTCTCGCATATGACCTGCAAGGGTTTTTTGTGCCCGATCACGCATTTGTTCTTCTATATCAAAGATATGTGGGATACCTCTTGTTTCGCATTCATATCTTCATGACTCGTCCATACCCACTTACACAATTCTCCTGCACCTGACCGCTTTTGAGTACTTCAAGTATGGGTTCCATTCATACACTTTCCTAAGCATTGACTATAGGCCTCCTTTTGCATCAGATCAGATCATGTTTCTCGGACTTCTATTGCTTTTGTAACCTCCAGGGGATGCATTGCTATTGTACTGGGGCTTTGGTGGTGTGTTCGGCGGTGTCGACGGTTCTCCCTGCGCGAAGAGTACTTGTGCACTTCTGGCTTTTAAGTTGTATGGGCATTCCTTGACGGAATGTCCCATCACTTGGCAGATATTGCAGAATAAGTTCTTGGGATAGTTCGCCTTCGTGTGACCTTCCCCATTGCAATCCGTACACCACAGTTCTCTGGCTTCTCTCGTACTCTCCTTGTCGGCCTTCAATTCTTTCATCATTTGCATCATATCTTTCCTGAGTGCTTGTACAGTTTTGGATTCACCGTCGCTGTCGTCCGTACTCTCCTCGTCGTCTGTCTTCTTTTTCCCTCGGGAGGATGTTTTATTTTCACTTTCTATGTCCATTGCCCGATTGTATGCTTCAGCGTACGACGAAGGAGGTACGACTTTCATTTTCTTTCTTAATGACAAAAACAAGCCCTCGATGAACCATCTTTTCTTCAACCCATCAGCCGACTGTGCCTCCAACTTTCCTATCAGGTCTTTCAACCTCCTGTTGTAGGTCCGTACGTTCTCGTGCTTTCCTTGTTTGGTATGATATATTTCTGTGACGATCTCACTATCGTCCCGTAGAAGTTTGAACTCCGCTTCAAAATTTTGCTTCAGGACCCTCCATGTGGTTTCCGCTAATATCCACTCATGCACTAACCAATGGTACTGCCTCTCTCGAAAGGTTAATGGAAATGCTCTACCAATCGACAATATCTTGCCTCACTGGCTATCCATATGTCTCACATGTCTTGCAATGCCGTACGAGATCCTCAGAGCCATTCCCCATGAATTTCGGCAACTTTTGCCGATCCGGATGAGCCATCTTTACTGGTTGACCTCCTTGTGTTTTGGACCCGATTGGACTAGTGGATTCCTCACACGCCTCAAGGCTACCAAAGACTTTGGCTATGACAGCTACTTCCACGCCCTCCTCATGTTCCTACATCAGGTTCTCCCTAGATCTCACACATGCTCTTTGCCTGTCTTAAGTTCGCCTTCCTCCTTAACTCGTTGTCGTCGTCCGAGATGGACAACTCTCGAAATCGTCTGATGCTGCTATTCAAATCATCTTCATTTGCATAAAGGTTATATTTTCCTGCGTGTGGAGTGCTGAAGGGGTCTTCGTCCCTTCCTTCTCCCAAATTGTGGTGCACTCGTTCAATGGATGTGTCTATTCTTTTTAAATTTTCATATGTTCTTTTTGTGCTCTGATTTATTTCAATTAAGTCTTCATCCAATTCCTTACTGGCTTGCCTTAGTTGTCTTCGCCGATTTTCTTGCTCTTGCAGCCTGAGTGATCGCCGAACTTGCTCTTCCGAAGTCCCGTGCCCGTCAGGTACTCTATTCTTGTCTTTGTTCGGCCGTATGGGCATTTAGTTGTTCAAGCAATCATTGCTGGTTGCCGGAAGTACCAAGGCCAAGGTATCTCATCTTCCTCCTCACGCTTGGTTCTCATTTCTCACAATCTGCACGACGGTCGCCAGCTGCCACAGGATTCTTCTCTCGCAAGTCTTATGTGATAATGAAATGGCGGCCAAGAACTTAGGTACAAGGGACTGCAGAGGTGGTCACTCCTCATTGCTTCATTTCCCATCCTGTAGGAGTGACTTCTCTGTGGGATCTCCCCAATGAGGGATTCTCACGACGCGGTCACGGTGAGTGATATTTTCCACAAATTTACCAGATCTTCTGTCAATGAGTCTTCCCGTTCCTCATTAGCATTTACAGGTTCTTCCGCTGGTTGACCCATTACGCTGCCATGGCAGATGATGCCCTAGTCCGTTCAGGCAACGGCGCCAAATGTTTGCCTACGGAATGTAATTCAAATCTTACGTACTAATGGCAAACTAGTCATGTGCAGAACATAGGATAAAACAGTAAACTGAAAGCTATCATATTTGAACACCATAAACTTTATTTATCACTAAAAACATCATGTACAAAGAGTATCAGCATTGCTTGACAATATAACAATTGGCACATAACTCATTCATCATCCTTTCCCGACTATCCCAGCCGACTACATATAACGTTCGGCGGTGGTTAGATAACCAACCGACGCGACGCTTCATAACAACATTAACATTAACATAATCGGAACATGATTTCCCGAAAGTACATGACATTATTATTCTTTACTAATCTATAGTTTTATTAACAATTGGCCGACTACGACCAAGGCCGACTACGGCCGACAACAAAGTAAAATATACGACTAACAGGGGACTTACACTAACAAATCATAATTTCAAAAAGAAACAAAAGGATAAGGGTTTAGAGTTTTATGCTACTCCTAAGAACTCAAGAGACGGTAAAGACTAAGTGAAACCAATAACAATACTTTGCTTCGCCACATGAATGACAACTACACAAAGTAAGTGCAATCTTCTACGGTTGTGCTCAAGATTTTCATACAATGAATAATACCATCAATGGAACAATATTTTATTCAAAGTAGAAGTTAAAGGATCCACAATAAAGGCTCAGGCTAACTTTATGCATTGAACAAAAATCATTTATTCAAAGAAAGTATGAGCAAGAGTTTCACCAATCTATACTATCAAATCTTTCATTCATCTAACAAGCGTGCAAATCAAATTCTATTCTAAACTTATTCTATGTTGAAGGAGATATGCAACCATGCAACCACTTGATAACAAGAAAGATTCAAAGCAATATTGCACATGAATTTTTATTATCCAAGTAGCTCTAAGCAACAATTTCATAAAACTCTCTTCACAATATGATAATGAGAGAATAGGAGTTTATATAGAGTTTTCAAAAAAAATTAAAGGCCGAGATCAATCTAAGATCAATGGCTGAGATAAAGACACAACAACCCTAATTAGGGTCTCCCAAAATAACATCCGTAGCGAGTGCATGGAGGACAAGTGGCACAAGGAGCTATCTTTTAGGAGGCGCGTCCCTATCCTCTTGAGTGGCAGTATGTTCAATGAATATGAAAACTATTGGGGTGACCTCCATCGTGACATGTGGCAGCATATTCACCTTGAATTCCAATCCGTCCAAGTCATCTGCACACACAGCAAAAGCAGTCTCCCATTCCAATTCCTATCTTCGGAAGGCATCCTGGATGGACAAGAAATTTGATGCCTTAGTCAAATTCTGCTTCAAGACCGGTCTAGTGATGGCGAAGAAAATCTCCTGAGTTCTGAGCTTTAGACTTTCCAAATGCATATCATTTTCTCGGATGGTATCCTTCTCAAGTACATCCGCAGCTACAAGGAAAATCTTATTTTGAATCTCTCTTATCTGTTCCTTAGCTCTGATACCATCAACCTTTAGTTTTTCTAAAACTTCACTTTGTGCAACCAATGCCCAGTACCAAGTGTTAAAATCATATGCAGCCCCTGCTGCAATTACTTTCCCATCAATCAGTTCCTGCTTTGGAACTCCTTTCAACACTCTAAGGCATGGGATAATTTTGTCCTGAACATCTGTAATATCCCTTGAACTACTGATCTAAAATTTTCCTTCAAGGAATATTGTCAGGGTTACCAAGAATGCAAAACAAAGATCTCGGTTACTAATGCCCTCTAACACTTTAGGATTTTTCACCTAAAGGAGAAGGATAGACCAAAATGGCAATGCTCACACTACTTGAAACCACCAATGTATTCCTTACTATTTGACCTTAGTTTGCTAACTTAGGCCTCAAGGACTATTGTCAAACACTTAGCATACAAAGGGATATCTTGCTGATATAAATTTCAGATTGCTCTTCTTGCACTTAACTTCAATTGATAACAATATAAATGCTTGCAAATGATTCCTAAGATGTCTAAGCAAAGGACTAAAGGCAAATGCAACTTTATTTGGCTTTTTCAAATGCATTTATATGAACTCTACATGGAAAAAGTGCACCTAGTGCAAATGAAGCCCTCAAAATAGATGAAGCAATGGCAGCCTTGTATATGCAAAATTGAGCCTCCTCCAAGCCAAATCAGACCAATGATGGAGCCGCCCCTGTTTTTGACTTGCTGCTGATGTAATAAATTATTGAGAGCCTCAAATGTCTCCCTTAAGCACCAAATATTATTGTTTCAGCTTCTTGAATGGAGCGCTCAAGCCCTGGGATGAAATCGATGCAAACTCAGCCTTCTACAATCAAAATTGCATCTCCCAGCTAGCTGCCTTTATGACTGTCATAGAATTTCAGATGTAGATATCATACCAAATTCGTCCCTCAAGATGATGAAATGATGAGCTTACAATCTACAGCTATCTCTAAATCGAATCTCCACAAAAACTTGGCCAAAGGCCACAAAGTTTTCTCCAATGTAAGCACAAATTGGACCCCTGAAGTGAAGCCCACAATTAGCAATAATTCAGCTGATATTTCACAACCTCAAAATTGCTTAACCAATGAGAGTTTTCATTCCCAATGGCTGGAAATGGTAGAAACCCTAGTTGGGTTCTTCACCAACAATCTCAACAAACAAATATCAATTCCTAGATGTGCAAAGAATGAGCCCTTAAGATCCTTTTATACTTTTCTTGGGAGAGCTCACACACTTTTCTTGCCAATGTGGGATAAAAGATATATTTTATTTTTAGTGACTTTATGATATAATATTTTATTTAAGTCACTTTATTAAATTAATTAAATATAAGGTTACTTTATAATATTTATTTATTTAATAACCTTACAAATAATTAATTTAATTATTTAGCTCCCTTATTACTCCCAATCCAACTGAGTCCAGGAAACCATCCACTGACTAGGAAACTGCCAAACAAGACCCTCTGAACAACTCCATTAGCCTACGAGGGTCAGGAAATAGGCTTATCCCATGAAGACTGATGCTCATGAAAATGGGGACATTACAGTCCGCCCTCCCTAAAATTGCTTGTCCCCAAGCAATCTCCACTACAAAGAAACTCCATACCTCAGAAGGTCCAATAGAAGAACTGTGAAATGTCCCACACTCTGCGATCAACACTCAGTTGAATACCAGGATCCCAAATAACTCTGTAGAGTGCCCAACTACTTGTGCACGACACCCCCTAGAAAGATACTGAACCATGATCAACACTGTTATGAACAATTATCCCGATGAAGAGCAATCTACCAAACAAAATGATCCATGGATCCCAATACAATCTAAACTCACATCCATCTGTCACGCGGCAATAAGAACATATGGAAGCATTTGCTAATCCCTCCAGGATGTGATAACTAAAGGTGTCCAGAAGGCCTAGGAATGGATTAGATGTAACAAAATGTTACAATCCTTTCTCGGGATAAGACCTGGAAGAGGTTAGATGTAACAAAATGTTACAATCTCTTTCCAACATTATAAAGCTGGATAGACCTAAAAGGTGTCCAGAAGGCCTTGGAATGGATTAGATGTAACGAAATGTTACAATCCTTTCCCGGGATAAGACCTGGAAGAGGTTAGATGTAACGAAATGTTACAATCTCTTACCAGGGCTATAAGGCAGATAGACCTAAGACTAAGGTGTCCAGAGGGCCTGGGAATGGATTAGATGTAACGAAATGTCACAATCCTTTCCTGGGATAAGATCTGGAAGAGGTTAGATGTAACGAAATGTTACAATCTCTTTCCAAGATTGTAAGGACAGCACCAATACCTTCTCCAAAAGCATCACACTGCAGCTCGAATGGCTTGGAGAAGTCGAGAAGAGCCAAAACGGGACATGAACTCATAAGTTGTTTGAATCGATCAAAGGCCTTCTGTTCTTTTTTTGACCATGCAAATGCCCCCTTTTTGGTAAGATCTATGAGAGGAGCAGCCATCTGAGAATAACCCTTCACAAATCTTCTGCACAATCCACAAAGCCCCAAAAAACCCTTCAACTAAGAGAGGTTTTCTGGTGGAGGCAATCCAAAATAGCCTTAATCTTCTCCTGATCAATGCTAACCTCCTTTTAAAGTTGATCACATGACCATGGTAGAGAAGCTCAATCATTCCAAATTCACATTTGGACTCCTTCGCAAACAAAGATTCTAACTCCAAGATGCTAAGCACTTCCTCCAAGTGCTTAAGATGTTTTTCCCTTGATTTACTGTAGATGAGGATGCCATCGAAGAAGATAAGCACAAACTTCCTCAACTGTTTTTGGAATATCCTGTTCATGCAAGATTGGAATTTCGTGGATGCATTGGTCAACCCGAAAGACATGACTAGGAACTCAAAATACCCAAAGTGACATCTGAAAGCAGTCTTCTCCATGTCCTCCCCTCATTCTGATCTGATAGTAGCCTGATCTAAGATCAATCTTGGAGAAGTATACAACTCCATGTAGCTCATCAATAACCTCATCAATCCTCAGAATGGGATACTGGTTTTTGATGGTCTTCTGATTAAGGGCTCGATAATCTACACACATGTGCATAGTACTGTCCTTGTTCTTCACCAAAACCATTGCAAAAGCAAAAGGACTCTTGCTTGGGAAAATGTGACCCATTTCCAAGAGTTCTTTGATGGCCTTTCTATCTCATCTTTCTGCCTCTTCAGATACTAGTATGGAGTAGTTATGACAAGTTTGGCACCTTCTTCAAGCTCAATGACATGCTCAGTCCCCTTTTTAGATCTCCTTGAAGGTATGCCACCAAACACCTTACTCCGTTGTGTGATCAAGGATTGCACATCAAGATGGTAATGTATCCACTGCTAGATCGGAAGGCATGATCAAACATTTTTCTATCTACTCAACCATGTCATGACGAATCAACCTTTCCATTCTCTTGAATGAAATACAAGGGCCTCCATTTGGCATCCCTCTCAAAACTACCTTCTTCCCATTTGATGTGAACTTCAACTCCATGGTTTGTAGATTCAAGGTGATCTCTCCAAGAGATTGCAACCATTGAATAGCAAGCACTGCATCAGTACCACCAATGCTCACAACATAAAATTCATCTTTGACTTCATAATTACCCAACTGGATAGACATATTTGAGATCTTGGGAGTGCAAGGGATAGTAAAACCATCAGCCACCATGACTTTGAAACCTTCAAATTATTTTGTCTTAAGGCATCTCTTTGCAACAACACCTTCATCTACGAAATTATGTGTTGCTCCAATATCAATTAGAGCAACAATTCGCTGCCCTCCAAGCACTCCACGAACACTAAATGACTCATTCTTTTGAAAGCTAGAAAGCTGGGCAAATGCACCCCACTATCTTGGTCTTCTTCTACCAATTCTGGAGGCTCTTCTTCCTCTCTTTCCTCCATATCAGACTGTTGTTTCAAAAAATCAGACGCTAATTCATCAGCAGAATACACCTCCATATGATTAGATTGGCCTCCTTCAAAGCACTTGTGTCCTAGGGCCCATGGTTCCTTGCAAGTCAAGCATAGTTTCTTCCTTCTAAGCTCATTATAGAGGTCATCATCCATCCGAGAAGGAAACTTCTTGGTCTGATTTGAATCTTTGTGAAAAGGCTTCTTATCCCTCTTGTGTGAAAATGGCTTGGACTGAAATTTTGGCCTGAAGTAGCCAACTCCATACTTCTAGAGTTTTTGATTGCTTCCGTAAGTGTTGGTGGATCAAAATCCTTCACCCACCCCTTCAATGGTTCCATTATTCCCTCTGAAAATAGGACTACAAACCTCCCTTCAATGATGTTGGACACCATCACGAAAAGCCTCTGAAATTCTGAAATGTAAGTGTCAAGTGAGCCATGTTGCTTCAGTTGTGCAAGCTCACGGAATTTCACCTCAGGATCTTTGGTGTCAAATCTCTCGATGACTTTGTTGGTGAACTCACCATAGGTAACAATGAGGTTA
>VDFB02305705.1:0-54238 GCA_007258455.2 Sequoia sempervirens
GATATTCCCCTGACTTATAGCCTGTTGTGATAACGAAGGGTCCCAACCAATTGGGTTCAAATTTTCCCTTGTTGTTTGGATTTGGGACGTTCTTCTGATTCTCCTTGAGCACAAGTTCCCCAACTTGGAATGTCTGACTCCTGATCTTCTCGTTATAACTTCGCTTGAGTCGGTTTGGTAGACTTGTATAACTCGCGTAAACCACTTGTCAACATGTGAGTGGACAAAGGTGGAGCACATTTTAGCCATTGTGCAATTAAATACAATTAGGTGGAATTTCAAAATTGATGAAATGACAAGTTGGAGGGAGAAGAAAATGAAGTTAATGCCACTTGGCTCAAGGCAAAGTACATGTAAGAAACTTAAATCACATTGGATGTACAGAAGAGAGCCCTTTTTGAGGAGGATTTTTTCAAACTTGGAGAATATTCCTTTTTATTCTGCTTTTGAAAGTAATTAAAAGATTTAATAAATCAATTAAAATGATTTTCATGAGAAAGTTGCAAAAGCTAGAGGATTTGATGGATTAAGATTAGGATTAATCGAGATTTGATTAATTAAATGAGATTAGTTGATTTGACAATTTTGACTTAGACTTTTGGATTAATTTAAATCAAAATGAGAAGAAAATGAATTTAGACTTAATTAAATAAGATTTTGATTTATTTAATTAAAGAAGATGGTGTTAGTTTTAAATCAAATAAAGATAAAATTATTTAATTTAAATGAGATGACATTAGAGATTAATTAAATAAAATGAATTATTTAATTAAAAGGGAAAAGATGACTTAATTAGATAAAATTGATTTATTTAATTAAGGGATGAAATGTGATGAATTTAATCAAATAAAGATTATTCAATTAAATTGATTAGTAAAGGAGATGATTTAGGACGAACTGGTGTTAGTAAAATCAGGATCAGGTGTATAGGATCAATCAGTACATTTTATGTGTCTACAAGTACAAGCAAAGAAAATTAATGACAATTAAATAGTAATTAATGATATTCAAATCAAAGAATTAATACATATCTTTTTTATAGTGGCTTTGCCACTTTTACTCAAAAAAAATAACATTAATGATATTCAAATTTTGAAAATTTAAATTATCTCTCCATGGATAAATGTGTTGTATATTCAAACTTGTATTCTTTAGATATGGATGGGTTGGATATTGTTCTTGGTTATCCTTGCTTAGAATCTTTTGGAACAATAAACATTAATTTGCAAATATATTTCATGAAGCTTTTGTATGAGAGGAAAAAGGTTACATTATAGGATATCAAACATAATGAAGACCTAAGGAAAGTCAAGGATGAGAAAGTTCAATAAGCTACTAAAGAATCAAAGAGGAAATAAGGGGAGATAAATATCAAGAAAATAAAATAAAAAATTTGTTTCCATTCTTGAGTGAACCAAGCCAACAACAACTATAGGTGAAGAATAAAATAATCTTCTAGAGATAGTAAAGAGTGTAATATATAGGCATCCAAACCATTTCAAGAGGCAATAATCATGGAGGCGTGATAATACATGTAATCAACAAGCCAATCAATATGGATCTACATGGAATCAAATGCAAAACTACATCAATAGTTAGAATCATAGAAGTAATGTCTATTCATGGTAGAAAAGGAGGACTTACTATGATAAGAAATTGAATCTAATTGGTTAGAAAAATATGGATCAAGGATGGATTCTAGTTAACATCAATATAAAAGTACCACAAAAATTAAATAAGTATAGTTGGATGATTACTTGTTGTGGATGATGAAAATGTGAATCACAAATAACAAAAATGCAATGGAAGTGCAAAATTTAAACTTCAACAATTACTTAATAAAGCCTAAGATCTATACATAAAATTAAATTATTAAATTACAAAATTCAAACTTCAACAATCACTCAAAGGAATGACTAGGAATATTTATTTTCAAGTCCCTGTGGTTAGTTATCATACTTTCAAACGCATGATACTATTTCATTTTCTTTCATTTTTTGTTGTGTTTCTTTCTTAATTTATAATCTCTTATTTATTTTATCTTTGTTACCTTGTTTTTCCATGTTCTTTTATCTTTTCTTCATTTGAAGTATTTTTCTTGGCTTTTATTTTTTTTGAGCCTCTTGTTAGTATCATACTTGCAAAGCATGATACTATAGGTTTCTTTCTTTCAATTTTTTGTTCCTCTTTATTAGTTTACTCAAGTGTTTTAATTTTATAATATTCTTTGTAACGTTTTTTCATATTATTTAGTATTTGGTTTCTTCTTATTGATGTATTTATTTTTCTTTTTTTAATATTTTTCCCTATTAAGGAGATGGATTATTTCTATTTTTCTCTTTTATCTCATTTTGGTTTTCTTATGACTAACCTTTTTTGTTTTTTAAATTAGAGGTTCTTTTATTAAAGTATTTTATTTTCAAGTGCTTGTTTTTTATGAGGAAAAGCAGGTTTTGATGGGACCCAAAACCCATAACAGACTAGTTTTGAAGGGACTAGAAACCCTATCTAGGCAAAAAATGTTGCAACAAAGATAAACCAAAAACCATCAACAACCCAACAACAACATCACTAAGAATAAAGCAAGAAAGCTCATGCTGCACAAAGGTTTAACGGGGACCTTGAACCCACAAAACAACAAAAACTATTACCTTAAACCCAAAGGTTTTTGAAGGGACCTCAAACCCTTAACCAGGTTTTTTAGGGACCTTGACCTAAAAAAAGGTTTTGAAGGGACCATAAACCCTTTACAATCAGGTTTTGGCAAGGACCTCAAACCCAAATAAAAGACGCAGCAAAAAAGAACCCCATCCTTTAACCAATACCAAATGCCTTGCAACACCAACTCATACTCCACCTCAAAAGGAGAGAGCTCCCCTCTATAGGAGAGGACAAAGCAAGAACCAACACTACTAGAGACACCACTCTTCTACACACACCAACTCCACCTCCATAGGAGAGGGCTCTGCCTCAATGGGAGCAATCTTCACCTCTATAGAAGACAACACCTATAGAAACTAGTAGAGAGCCACCACTCTAATAGCACAGGAAAACACTTCATCTTTGACTGCAAGAGAGACTAGAAAAAGAAAATCCTACAAGCCACAACCACGCACTAGCACCACTAAGTATACCCGAGAGTCAATAAGACCAGCTTAGACCATGAACCAAGCCCAATAAAACCTCCTTTGAAGAGCATAAGATTGAAAGCACGAAAGGGGGACCAACCACTAGAAATAAGCACCAATGTCTCCTGGGACTCAACCCAAAAAAACCAAAAAAGACCAAGCCTCACCCATAGGCTACCAGGCTTCAATAGCAAGAACACAATAGAACCAAACTGCACCAACACCACCAAAAAAACAAGGATCTCTGCTTCAAGAAAGTAAGCAGAGACATCCTTCAAAACCATGAAAATCAGGGACAAGAAGTACCCTTTGCTCGCCAGACACAGCTCCAACCACAGAGCAAAAAACACCAACCACCACGAGCCACTACAGCCGAAAGGAAACCCCAGGCCATTCCTTCCAACCCCCACCGACGTAACCACAACGCCAAGCACAATGAACTAAGCTTCAACATCAAAAGAGTCAGAAGCCCCAACAACTTGTAGTAAAAAAATGACACCAAACAGAGGCTGCCACCACCAAACTCCCACAACAAGGGAGCCAAGAAACAACAAGAAGAGAGCACACAAAGCTCCCACACCCATTATCGACCCTAAGACCAGCCAATAGCAAACCAAAAACTAGGCTAAGACAGCCAAAGCCACGCCAAAACATAGACAAGCCCATGCACTAGCCATAAAGAAGGTGGATGAAAAAAATAGGGCTTCCAACCACCACGCATCCAACCACAGGTCAAGTAGAACAGCAAAAGGGAAAACGACACCCCCAAAATCCAACCTCCGTGAAGCAAAGGCCAACCATAGCAAGACAGGGGCAGAGACACCCCAGAGCCGACTCCAACACAACACCAATGCCTGAAGGTCAGCAGCAAAAGAAAGAAACAAAATGCCCAGGCCATCAGGATCTCCATCGTCCTCATCCTCCTTTGCAATCTCATATTTGAAAATGCCTCCTCGTCCTTTCCCGCTTGTCGTTCCTTGCATTGCTTCGTTCAGTGTTGTTAGATTAGGTTCTAGTATTTTCAAGTGCTTGTTACTTTATTAGTTCTTGCATTTTTTTCTTTCTAAGATTTATACTTTAATTTTTGGTGTTATAGTTGGTTTTTTTTGTCAAATTTATCTTTTTCTTTTATTTTATCTTCTATTGTAAATCTATGTTTTTTCTTGATTTTCTTCTTGTTTCTTTCTTTATTTTTGATTTTTTGATAGTCTATATCTTAGTGTTATTATTTAGTTGATTATTTTCTATCGTTTTTTGCTTCTTGCTATGTATTCTATTATTTCTTTGTTTAATTTGATGTTTTTGGTTTTATTAGTTGGTTAGTTTTTATTGTTATATAAGGTAATTTGATTAGGTTGATTTTTATTTGTTAAGTTTTTGTTAAATTAAAAAAAATTGATAGCTTATTCATTAAATTTATATTGTTATAAGGTTTTGTTTCTAGCTTGTTTCTTATTTATTTAGTTAGATTGAGTTTTTTGTTGATTTTGTTTTTTTTCTCTTGGTTAGTTTGATTAGCATTTTAATTTGGTTGTCCCTTTTTCTCTTTAGTTTTATTGGTCATTTCTAGCATTGTTTATTTCCTTATTTTTTGGTGTTATGTTTCTTAATTTTATTGTTATTTTATTCTCATCTTTAATTTTTAATCTTATTTTTTGGCCTATTTTGACCCCTTGACCTCTTGCTCTCTCCTTTCCTCACCTTTTTATACTTCCAATTCTGCTACCTATTCTTTCACTCCCTTTTTCTCTTTTTTGCTTGCTTATCATCCTGATGATGGATCATGGAGTATGATCCGAAAAATTCGATTTGATGTAAAAAATTGACACAGTTTCAATCCAGAAATTGACATTTGAGTAATGCCATAGCAAATACCTTAGATTGTTCTATTGTTTCTTTGATAAATACTTGAATGCTTGATGTAGATTTGCTCTCATATTTTTAGCATAACCTCGATATCAACATGATAAAATGAAGGCTTGATGCTTGATAATGCTTGATAGATGCTTGCTTGATAATGATAACTTGAAAATGGTAGCTTGATAATGCTTAATAGGAAAAGTGTTGAGATTTGATCATGAGAGTGCTAGGAAGATTTTGACAATATAAGTTCTAGGGGGTTTGAATAAAATGAAAGCTTTTTCTTTATATGCTTCACTTGATACTTGATCAATGGTGGAGATTAATTTGAAAGAACAATGGATGAAAAAAATCAAGATAAGGTAATCTACCTAAATTTGAATTTGATGGAGGAAAAGATAAGAAGAATTAAATAAATAAATTTATTTAATTCAAAATGATAGTTGGAGAAATAAATAAATATTAATTTATTTATTTTAGAAGAAAATATTTAATTTAAATAAATTATTTTAATTTATTTAAAATAGAAGTGTTAGCTAATTAAAAAAAATAAAATTATTTAATTATAGAGGGAGAGATTTAATTTATATAAATTAATTTAAATTTATTTAAAAGAGAAGTGTTAGCTAAAAATTATTTAATTATAGGGATCAAAGATAATTTTATTTTGATTTTAATTAATGGAGGGAAAATGATAAGTGATGAATTAATTAAATAATTAAAAATTAGTTAGTTAATATAGATATGATCAAAATATTAAAATAATTAAAAAATTAAAAAGTATTTAATTATTATGGATGAAAAGAGGAAAATATTAGCTTAATTAAATAATTAATTAATATAGATAGAAGAAATGACAAGGATAATAATGAAATGATAAGATGAAAATGCATTAGTCATTTTTAGGTGTCTACAATTATGAATCATAATGTAATGGCATGTGATAGTCATACTATTTGGATTCTTCTCACATTTCAATGATGAAAAATGTCAAGGAAGGATGATGTGTTATGCACATAGGGATACAATAGTATAATACATTTAAGTGAAGGGAGATGCCAATGTGTGGCACAAATCCCTTAAGTTAGACATATTGAATAATTAAATTATATTAGATTATGAGTAGGCCTCCTAGGGTTTACTCCTCCATTGTGTTATTAGGAGGAGGTCTATATAAAGGAGGTGATTATCAATGTAAGGACATGTGATGAGTATGATATTATGTTTTGGATTTCTTGGAGATATAATATGGACTAGCTTCTTCCCTAAGGAGTATTATATGATGTTACCCTATCTTAAGGGTTTATTCTATTTTTATGTATGTATTGGATATTAGGGAATCTTGTCCCATGAATATCTCTTGTGTTGTGTGAGAGCTATCTTCCTCATTATTTTATTATTAGTATATGTTTGAATCATACCACCATTTGGTGCAACAAATATCTCTTTTTAATTTTACGTTGTTCATAGATGTTATTGACTAATTATTTCTTATACCTATTTAAAATAAATGTCAAATACTACTAATTGGATATTTTTATGTTTGTAGGTTTCAAGAAGGAGCACTTATTGCATGGAGAATGAAGATCCATCATATTTACATATATTTTTTGTGACTATGCAAATATTTGCTTTCATATTGAGTTCTTGTTTACTTTGACATGCATCCTCATAGTAGTTCACATGTAAGTCAAAGTAGTGAGAAAATGTAAGAATGTATAATGTGTATCTTAATTTTTTACCTTTTTTTTGTTTTAGACACACTTTTATGCCCCAATCCCCTATTAGAATGACTAATTTGCAAAATGACATATTTATATGTGTACATTGGTAAAATAAGACTTGTAAACTTGCCTTCATATATTTCTAGGGTCTAGATTTGATCCATAATTCTA
Organism: Sequoia sempervirens; assembly: GCA_007258455.2. NCBI lineage: Eukaryota > Viridiplantae > Streptophyta > Pinopsida > Cupressales > Cupressaceae > Sequoia > Sequoia sempervirens. The sequence goes on from VDFB02305705.1 coordinate 6,884, forward strand.
TACACTCATTACTTTTAGTCAAATTCACAAGTGTGGATTTGATCTTTGATCTTTCAAATTTAAAATCAATTATGTGACCAAGCTGACCTTTCAACTAGTCATTATGAACAAACTTAAGCACAAAAAATTCAAATTACATACTAGGATGTTTTATAAAAGGAAAAGCCCTAATTCTTTTTGAACATCTAGAAGAACATATAAATAAAGAGAATATTGTGGACATCTAGTGAGAATTGGAGGATTACAATATGATATCAACATCAACATGACATCAATATAGGAAAATTACATGTGATATTATTTTTTCATGTCTTCAATTATTATTTTAAAACAATTAAATTGAATCTAAGGTTTTGATACAAAGAGAAGATTTTTACTACTTAGCAAACTCTCAAAGGTTTTTGTTAACACTACCAGTCATTTAAAGTAGTTTTAAACATTGATGAAAATGTGATTCTAAAGTCCAATATCTATTAGATTGAATCTACATAACATGATCGATAATGTGAATCCAAGATCGAATCCAGACACATAGTACATCCATAGAAATAATAAAAAGAAATAGACTTTAAATTTATCAGTATAGAGGCAATCTTCTACAAACTCTAAAGTATTCACATAGATGAACCATTAAATTATATATGTCATACTATAATTAAACATCAAATATAGAACTAAATATTTTTATTTATTTATCATATACATATACATGTATTAACACATTTAATTATTACTACTATCTATTAAAATATATAAAATATTTATTCATTGTGACAAGCTCCCAAGTTTATTCAGGTGGAAGAATGAGAGCATAAAGAGTTTCCCTATCTCTCACTGTTATTGAGAGAAGTCCAAGTATATTGATGTGGGAAGAAGATGCCCTTTCAGATATGAATCCTGAACATATAAAAAAATCATATTTTAGATCACACTCTACAATCCATGAAAGAAAAATCTCATCTTATCTAAAAGAAAACTTACTTTGAACAATCAATGTTCTTGGAAATTATGATGTTAAGGTGAACACCACAGATGGGAGCGAGATTTTGTAGAGCATGATCGTTGAGATTATATCGATTGGCCTCGGCCTTAAGACAAGTGCAGAGGCTCTGTATAAGGGGAGTAGTAGAGGCCTGCTTATATATGTTCTTGACGCCTGTGCAACAACTGCTGGACAGTTGAGGCACCGGCTTCCCCTCCGTCAGATAGTTCAAGCATGATGATATTTCCTGGATCGCTTCCCCACACTGATCTCCTCCTCCTGCTGCTTCCGCTCCCCCTATCACCATCATTATCACCACCATGATCACTGCATTGCTTCTCTTCTCATCACTACTACCTGCCATTCTTTATATTCTTCCTCCTCCTTTCTTAAACTCCTTTGCTGACTAAACGAGAGAATGCCTTGAGCTTTTATGTGGGATAATCTCAATGGGAAAGTTAACACTGTATTTATACGAAAAGTGGGAGGAGGAAGAGTTTCAGTTGTATAAACATTGTTTGGCTTGGTAAGCTCACACCTTGTTTGCCCACAAAAAGCTGTTTGTTTGTTATATGCAAATTTTGTGTGATTCTGCTTTCTGGAACATGTCATGCTTGTGTTTTTAACTTGGGTTCATCGTGGTCTTGCCCTGAATTCTACCCAAGTTAGACATAGGCCAACCCATTACAGCCAGCAGAATTTGGGATTAACGAATAGAAGAATCTAATTTATAGAGGGTGGAAAATAGTCAAATGATGGTAACTAATGGCTATACAGGGGTAGGTGCATTGGATAAGGTGAAGGTAGAGGAGTGTATGGATGGATAAGAGGTTAAGGGAATGAATCTAATTTTGCAACAAAATTGTGCCATTTATCAATATATACATATATCAAGATATTTACTCAAAATGGGTGCAAAACTATGGGAAATGGAACAAGTGAGAAAATTTCACCATTACAATAGTATCTCCTTCCTTGTGCTAATGAGATTTTTAAGTTGTAATAGTAAAATTTGTATACTCATTCCAATTCCCAATTACTCTTGGCCTCAATGTGATGGAATGTCTTAATATAATTACATATAAAAAACGGTGCACTCTTGTAGAGTGTTGTGATTATTTATTGATTTGTCACCCATCTCTCTTAATACATACCTCTATACATTCCACCCTATCCTATCCTTGTTTGCATCCACCCTTATACCTTCACCATCATTAGCCTTTTACTACATCCATGCTTGCACTTTCTTCTACACATAAATTCCCCGCCATGATATTCATACTTTCGTATCCCAAATAAATACATGTTAAATAAATCCTCCATCACATAGAAGTAACCATCAATTTTTAAAAAAATAATTAAAAATTTGGCAACTCATGCCTGTTTCACTAGTTGTTATGAGATAACTTGGTAGACATTTACATAACTAATTTCTATATCCTGGTACTTAAAAGGAATTCAATATATATTAATTCATATTAATATTTCATAACCTAAAAATGTATGTATCGAAAGGATAACCATTGTATGAACACTGCACCCTAAAAGGAATATAATCTACATCAAATCCATCTAACATACTTGCATGTTTGATTGATTTCTTTGATATATATACATGACAATAAAGTTTGTCTAATCAAAGGGGTTGTTATTGTAGAACACCTTTATGATTCACTGTTATTTTTTGATACCCTAGTTCTTATGCATGAGTAGATATCAATGTTTTGGATAACATATTTCTATGGTTTGTATTTAGCAAGTTTGAGTTTTAAATTTGTTTCACACATTAGGTCATTATTGTAGAGCATGGGATTAATCCCATAGTTTTATTTATTTATTTGTTAATAAATTTTACATCTATTATGATCATTAATAGGAAATTCAAAGACTGGGAATATCTATTTATAGTACCTAGTCAATCAAATTATAGATGCAACACCGAGCTTGTTTCTTCATCACAATTCCCATAGTTAAGTGATCTATCCTAACTATTAATTAATCTAGGTCAATTTATGTTTATCTATGTATACTTGTTTAATTATATTAGATCAAAATTAAGGAAACAATACTTTCTACAATGCTACAATATTTTACTTAGACATTAATGAATAAATACTAGAGGAAAAAAATTCAAAATACAAATACAACACCAAGAATGACACTTTGCACTCCTACATGGACAAGGTGTCATGATACAACACGATGACACACCAAGCATGCTTAGAAATGTACTATGCATGGTGACACAAGTAGAAGAATTATGACACCATGGGCCTCTAATACCATGATTGAATCAAGTAAAAATAACTAGAAAATAATTAGGGTTCCCATGCTTAAAGACAAACCCTTTCACCCTAATCAATGAGCCACTCTTTATATATTTTATGATTTGACAATACAAAGTCCAAAATTCACTAGTTTGGTATTCAAAGTCCAAATTGCATACTCCCATACAAGTTAAACTTCTTCCCTTTAATTACATTAAGTAACCTACATATTCCCCTTAAATTTTAAGGTAAATATTGTAACACCTTAGAATTTGGAGTTTGATTGCTATTCAACACCTAATAACAACACCGAGATGCACACCAATGTTGAATGGTCTAGGATTCAACCTTGGACTTAGGACTTCAATCTATAATCACATCTTGCAAGTTGAGTTCAAACATTTGAATATCCCACTACTAAGCCTTTCACACCTTAGAGCTCGAGCAACACCTAACAAAATACAAATAAGACTCAAATCCTATTGAACCTAGTGAATATTTAGAATTCAAAGGTTGAGTTACATTGTTTATATTGTGCTTCAAAGTCCAAACAACATGTTGCATTAAGCACAAATTCTAAGTAGCATGCCAAAATCTAAAGAGTCTAAGTTCAAAACTTGGAACTTGAACTACACCCAATGACTTGCATTTAGTGCAAGAATAAATCCATCTACTAATCCTTGAATGTTGATAAGACTTTAAATTAGACTTCAAATACTAATGAATAAATGAATAAGACTTTTAATTTAGACATTAATGAATAAATACTAGAGGAAAAAAATTCACAATACAAATACAACACCAAGAATGACACTTTGCACTCCTACATGGACAAGGTGTCATGATACAACACGATGACACACCTAGCATGCTTAGAAATGTACTATGCATGGTGACACAAGTAGAAGAATTATGACACCATGGGCCTCTAATACCATGATTGAATCAAGTAAAAATAACTAGAAAATAATTAGGGTTCCCATGCTTAAAGACAAACCCTTTCACCCTGATCAATGAGCCACTCTTTATATATTTTATGATTTGACAATACAAAGTCCAAACTTCACTAGTTTGGTATTCAAAGTCCAAATTGCATACTCCCATACAAGTTAAACTTCTTCCCTTTAATTACATTAAGTAACCTACATATTCCCCTTAAATTTTAAGGTAAATATTGTAACACCTTAGAATTTGGAGTTTGATTGCTATTCAACACCTAATAACAACACCGAGATGCACACCAATGTTGAATGGTCTAGGATTCAACCTTGGACTTAGGACTTCAATCTATAATCACATCTTGCAAGTTGAGTTCAAACATTTGAATATCCCACTACTAAGCCTTTCACACCTTAGAGCTCGAGCAACACCTAACAAAATACAAATAAGACTCAAATCCTATTGAACCTAGTGAATATTTAGAATTCAAAGGTTGAGTTACATTGTTCATATTGTGCTTCAAAGTCCAAACAACATGTTGCATTAAGCACAAATTCTAAGTAGCATGCCAAAATCTAAAGAGTCTAAGTTCAAAACTTGGAACTTGAACTACACCCAATGACTTGCATTTAGTGCAAGAATAAATCCATCTACTAATCCTTGAATGTTGATAAGACTTTAAATTAGACTTCAAATTTTGATGATAGATTGCAATCTCAAAAAAATTTAATGTTAAGTCTAAACTTTAATAGAAGAAGATCTTGGACTTTACAAGCTAATTAACAAAGTGCACGTAGGACTTTAGTGTCCGACACACAACTAAAAAAATATGCAACTTCTAGTAAAAATCTAAAAAATATGTAAGAAGCAATTCAGGCCTTGGAGTAGAGCTTACAGTATGCATTTTGCATTTTGGAGTTTGAAATGAAATTTCCAAACATTTAAATTTTAGGATAAACTTACAAAATTTGAACCCTTGCAATCCAAACCTTGGGGTTTGATGGGAAAATTATAGTTTGGAAATTACAAAAAAAAATCACAAGGTAGGGAAACAAGATTTTAACTTTCAATTGATAGGACATAACTCTCTTGTCTTTTATGATGTATGAAAATAATCTAGAAAAGTCTACATGGGCACATATGAGACCCATGTTGTCCAAGCATAAAGTTCTCAAATTCTTTGAAAAATGGTCTAATGCCTCATAACATAATTCACTTTCTCAAGAACAATATATAAAATAAAATGGAAAGGTTTACAAGATAAACAACCAAGGAAGGATGTGTTGCAAGTATGAGCAGTTGGTGTTGTCATTGATGTCAACATCTTGTGTTGTCATTGGTGTCAACTATATGAGAAGAAGATTGTTGCAAGAGCATGTGTTGTCTATGTTGTTGCATTGATGATGGTTTGATTAGTTGCATTATGTTGTCATTAGTAAGCTATGGTGTCAACATCTAGTATTGCTTTGATAAGATTCTCTCTATAGTTGAGGAAGTGATGGAGATGATGATGTTCCTGGTGTTTGGTTTCCAAGTGCTTTTGAGAAAAAATTGATAAAAAGAGGAAACAATGACTTGTAGTGTGTTTTGGGTTGAAGAGTAGTGTTCTAGTTTCGCTCCGCATTTCTTCTAGGTTGAATATCTGCCTATGCGTTTTGGATATGTTTATCGAAGGTGTTCAGAGGTGTTGTATCCTTAATTTGGTGTGCTAGATCATTGAGCAGAGGAATTTGTGTTCACTAGTGTGTGAACTATGTATTACAGAGGTTTCTAGGAGAAATGTTTTTGCTTTGTGTTTCTTCGCAATTTCGTTTTAGGTCTTAGGATCTAAAACATTGATATCTTTCTTTAGTCGAAGTTGTTCATGGTTTGGTGCTTCGGAAATCAATTTCTTAAGTTGCAATGTATGGAAAAATTGTCTGAATGTATTGGGTGTGTACATTCTTCAAGTGAAAGATGTTGTGAAGGAGTTTGTTGGTTTTTAAGGTATTTGTGGAATATTGTAAATTGTGTTTAGGTGACATTTGTTGCCTACAAGCTTTTGTTGAATCAAAGGAAGCATGCACTTAAAAGTTGTGGGTATTTACACAAGTAATACATGAAGCCTTGGTATTTACACACTAATTGTGGTGGATGTTTATTTTTTGTAGAAGTGTATTGTAGCATGGTGTTATAGATTTGGGTCCCAAATAAGGAGTGGTGTGGTCCAACTTCACTTCTATCCACCACATAAGTGTTCTAGTGTCAACCTAATTTGAATTTGCACAATTGAGGTGTATAGCTGACCTTGGAGAATATTTAAGGTTGAAGATATAAATATGAGGTGAGTTGTTGAGGGATGCAAAGATAGATAAGTATGATGCAAATGATGTGAACTGCAGAGTGTTAGAGTGTGAATTTGAGAAGTGTAGTGAGAGCTTTCATGTGTTAGATTGTTGGATGCAATGAGCAGAAGGTGTCTACAATTATTTAGTTATGTTGTGAAGGTGTTGATGATATTGTGGTGGATTTCTTTGTTGCATTGAGATGTATTTCTCTGTGTAACATTCTTCTCTATATTCTTTTATATTCTAGTAGTGATCCTTTCTTCTCTTGGGAAGTAGGCCCTCTATGGGTAGAGCCCTTTTATGTTGGTGTTAGGTAGGCTAATCCACGATAAAGTAGTTTTTTCCCATCTTAGGTTTCCACATAAATCTGGTATTCTCTTGTGCATGGTGTTGATTTGTTTTGGTTTTTGTTATTTTCTTTTCATGCTAAATCATTATAACAGATTAAGGGTTAATTGAATGGATGTGGATCTGAATGTTTGTGAGGGTTTTGAAGCTTTAAGGTACAAGCAGTTCACGCATTCAACAATTTATATCGAGCAGGTTCCTTGGAAGAAGATTAACCGCTTGAGGTAGATCTGGGATGGCACACAAGAAATAGATCCCTATGTTTGATGGAATAGATTATGCATTTTAGAAGACAAGGATGAAAGGTTTTTTGTTCTATCTTGGATTTGATGTTAGGAAGTCTGTTAAGACTAGATACACTGAACCTACAAATGGTTCGAGTATTGTTGATGAAATCAAAGCCTATGAAAGCAATAGTAAAGCAAGGTATGCTCTGAAATGATCTTACAAATTTTTGAATTGGTGAAGTAATGAGTGAAAAGCGCTAAAAAATTTGGGAGAAAGTTGACATTATGGAGATGATAAAGGTCAAAAGAGGCTAAGATGTAGAATAGCAATCATGTTTGAGAACATCGCGGATGTTTGAGGAATGAAAATTTTACAAGCTATATGCAAATGGTAGATGAATGTTAAGCTCATTAGAGGGTCTTGTTGGCAAACTCAAGAACCATAAGTGGTAAAGAAAATTCTTAGAACTCTTCCTAAAATCTTACAGTCATAAAGTTTATATTGAGGAATTTACAAATCTAAATCAACCTGCTAGAGATCGGATATCGGGTTCTTTTAACTTATTTTGAGATGAGAAAATTTGATACAAATAGTGGTGCAAAAGTTGAGACTTCTTTTAAGGCTAGTAAATTAGAGGAGATCAAGGAATCAGATCAGGAGGATCTTGATGATATAGAAGCTAACTTTGTGAGGAGGATGAAGAAGGGTATTGGTAATTACATTGGTAAGATGCATTTCAAATGTTTCAGTTGTCAAAAGATAGGTCACTATGCTTCAAGATGTCCAAACAAAGCTTTGAATAACAAAAAAAAGGAGAACAAAGGTAAGATGATTAAGAAAAATTATTATGTTAGAGAAGATGCAAGTATTTTTTATTATGAATATGATTATGGAGATGAAGATGATGAATTTTTGTTCATGGCTTTAAAATATGAATCTGTTTCTGCTAACTCTGAGAGATGTGTGAAGGAAATTCCTTCAAAGACAAAGGATGAGACTAAAGGTACTTTGGTATCTACTTTTCATGCTAGACAGGAGAAGAACTACCAGATCATTGAAAATGGATGCTCTCATATGATCGGTGATAAGACTAATTTTGTTAAAGTTGAAAAATATGATGGAGGATGTGTTATACTTGGTGATGATACATCTACTAAGATATGTGGAAAAGGTTCAATCAATTTTGGTGGCAAGCATAATATTGATTATGTTTACTATGTTAAGAGTTTAAGGCATAACCTCTTGAGTGTTGGACAATGTGTAGCAAGGGATACAATCTTATGTTTTAGGATGATGGATGTGAGATCAGAAAAGGATCTAGAAGTGTGGTTGTTGCTGGAAGAATAATAGATGGAAATGTTTATCAACTCAAGGGTTCTAATGGCCACTACTTTATGACTTAGATTAATGAAAGATGGTTAAGACACAAAAGGATGTGTCACATAAATTTTGATAGCCTAGTGAGGATAATTTTAGTTCAAGCCATGAGAGATATGTCAAAGATTACAAAGCCTATCAATGGTGTCTATAAGGAGTGTCAAATTGGAAAGAAAGCAAGAAGTGATCCAGGTGGATACTTGTCATCAAAAATTGAAGTGTTCCACATGCTTTGAATCTGAGTCCGTACATGAAAGTTATGGTCGGTCAAAGTTGAGGGTTGACCATGATGATATGGTAGGAATGATGGCATGGCAAGAATGATGATGTGGAAAAAATGATGACATGACTATTTAAAATAGAATTAAAAAAGTTATTCCCTTATATTTAAATTATTAAACCTTCTAAGTTTTAAAAGCCCATACTACGAGATTTTTAAGGGGATTTATAAAGATTTATAAAGATTCTTAAAGATTTTTAAGGATCTTAAAAGAATTTTAGAGGATTTTAAAAGATTTTAAGGGATTTAAATGAGACTTTTAAGGGCTTAAAATATCATAAAATATATTTTAAAACTAAAATTAAAGTTAACCTCCAACCCAAACAAATTTATTAAACATGATTTTTTAAAAATACAGTATAGGGCCATGAATTCTGGGAAACTGATTTGGTTTTATTATAGTTACCAACTAAATGATAACCTCTAAATGGCTTTCCTCTGAGAAAATACAAAAAAAAAAACAATATGGAACACGAATGGAAGGCCAATAAGAGTTAAAGACAAAAGGAGAATGTTTTTTTTTTTAAGGGGTAATAGTTGATATTATTGTTTGTTGTAAAACCTAAGAAATTGGTTGCTGAAGTTATTTTATTAAATATGGTGATTTAACCCCATATGGGAAAATTATGTATAAAAGGAGTTATAGGCTTTGATTTTTCAATCCAGGTGATGTAGAAGGGAGAGTGCAAAGTGTATGCATTCATAATTTGGTTATGGTTTGTGAGAATCATTTTAGGGAGTGGAGGAATGGTGAGAGAGTTTTTGAGAAATGAGAGATAGAACGATGGTGAATTGTCTTCTTTGTATTTGGAGCTTGAGTCAAGCTTTTGTACTTGAGGAGGACTTTGTGTTCATTATCATCGGGAAGCTATGAGGAGACTTATGAGTTGGAGCCTTGTAATTGTTTTGGAGCATAATCAAGGATTAGTACTCCTATTGGAGGACCCGAGGAGATGTAGCCACCTTGTGGTGAACTCCGTTATCAACCATGTTGTCTTCTCTCTTTTCTCTCTTATGTCAATCTTCAACTTTAATTTGGTTTATGTTATTTGAGTATTTTAATATTAATGGTTTCCAAGATATTCAGTTTAATCATGGTTAAGAAGTTATTATTCATACCTTGATCCTAGATCTAACTGTGAGATCAAGTGGTGTGAGCTTTGTTGTGACTAGTGTTTGTAGAGGTGAATGAAAACACGATCTAGGAAATAGTGAGGTGAAGGCACGCTTGCAGAATACAATCCTGAGATCGGTAAACGAATAATTTTTCCAAGGATGGAAGGATTGGAAGCTGGCAAAAGTTTAGATCTTGATGAGAAGAGTTTTCAAAAAGATTTTCTCGAAATGAAGGCAATGGTAGAAGTTCTTTTATGAGAAAGGAAAGAAAAGTAGGAACGAAAGAAGTGTGGAAAAGGAGATTCTTCGAAGCAAGAGAAGTGTGAAGATCAGAAGGACAAAGGGAAAAGACTAGGAGGTGGTGATGAGCCTCCAGAAACTCCTTCTCCATCTTCTCCTTCTTCTTCTTCTTCTTCTATTGATTCTAATTATTTTAATCCTTTCAAGGGTGCACATAAGCCTAGAATTAAATTGGATGTGAAATTTGATCTACCTAAGTATTGTGGGGAATTGAATGCTGAGAAATTAGATGACTAGGTTCAACTAATAGAAGCCTATTGTAGAGTCCAAAATCTCTTTGATGATGCTTCTAGGATCCAGTTAGCTACTCTTCGGTTGGGAGGAACAACTCTCACCTGGTGGGAGAGTAGAACTTGGGCAGAAATTTCACAACATGGTAGAGTCAGTTTAACTTGGGTAGAATTTGTTAATTCTCTTAAGAAAAAAAATTATTCCCTAGGCCATATACAATAGTTAATGATGGGCTAGAAAATGTTTAGGCAAGGGAAAGGTCAAACTTTCCAAGAGTGCACCCATAGTTCAGGAAGAGGGCTATTGCATTGAATGTTCCATTGTACACCCACGATACCTTGCTTAAGTAAATAGGTAGTTTGCACTCTTATCTAAGACATTCTATTTTGGTTTTGAATCCTAGTAACCTAGATGAAGTTTGTGTATAAGCTACACACTTAGAGTCAAGAGGTAAGGGTACTTTCATTGATAATTCTGACAAGAAGCCATCTAAGCTTGAAGGTAAATCTGAAGATAAAGGAAAGGGTAAGAAGAAAACTACAATTAAAAAGAAAGATGATAAGCTCACATGCTCTCATTATGATAGGAAGGTCATGATCACGGATCCTTTGAGTACATCCGAATTGGGCTGATGGGCTCATAGGCCAAAAGGTAAGGAGTCCCTTAAATGTTGTTATGGATCTTGGTTCAAAGTTTGAAGATGAAACTAAGATAACAACAATGGGTTTGAAAGGTAAGGCTCCTATTGCTAGTGTTTCCTTTGATATTTGTTCTTCAACTTCTCAAGTTAATGATGTCCCTAAAGATAAGAAAAGAAATGAGTTTTTTCACATAAGGGTTGTTGCTAAGCATACTAAAATTGATGCACTCATAGATAGTGGATCTCAAGTTAACTTAATTTCTGAAGATGTTGTAAGGAACTTGGGATAAAAACTACACAGCATAAGAAACCTTATCCACTAGGTTGGGTTTGCAAAAATAATGAATTGCAAGTAACAAGGCATGCATTTTGAGATTCACAATCACAAGTAAGTTTGTTGATGAGGTACATTTGATGTGGTTCCACTAGATATCTGTGGGATAGTGTTGGGTAGCCCTTATTTATATGATCAAAAGGCTATTTTCTACAAGGAATTTAATCATTATCACTTGTTTAAAGATGGTATCAGGTATATTGTACATTCTCACATAATCAAGACTGATAGATCTTTTGCAAACACAAGGAAGTTGAAAAGGGTGATTAATGCAAGTAAAGATTTGTCTCTTATGTTTATTAATTTAGGTGGTTCTAGACATGAACTTGAGGTAATCAAGGATAATCAGATGTTGTAGGATACACCAACAGTACAACATGAGGAAACAATAAATGAAAGCATTGATGATCCTAGTCCACAACTTTTGGTTGGGAATTTGGAGATTCCCTTGGGTAAAAATGTTCCTATTGTGAAAGATAGACATGTTGTTGATTCATTCACTTTTGTATTGCATTGTTATTCAGCTTGATATTAGTCAGTGTTTATTGGTTAATGGTTGTAACAGTTGATGTAGATGCTTATGGAAGTGATAGAATGATGTATGTGTTCAACAATATTGTTGAAATCCAAATTGTGGTGATGAGCGGGTGTCTGAAGCAGTGATACAAGACAAGTGGGGAGGCCATTCCCTCACTTAAATTCTGAATAAAAGTAACTTTTGGAGGTCCAAAAGCTCTCTAGTGGGGAGGACTGATCCAAGTGGATACTTGTCGTCAAAAATTGAAGTGTTCCATATCCAGATTTCATCACCATGTTGAAGATCTCATCAAGAGCTTTTCGATGCATTTTGACAAACCAAATCTGAGTCCGTATGAAAGTTTTGGGTCAAAGTTGAGGGTTGACCATGATGATGTGGCAGGAATGATGACGTGGCAAGAATGATGATGTGAAAAAATGATGACATGACTATTTAAAATAGAATTTAAAAGTTAATTCCCTTATATTTAAATTATTAAACCTTTTAAGTTTTAAAAGCCCATACTACGAGATTTTTAAGGGGATTTTAAAGATTTTTAAAGATTCTTAAAGATTTTTTAAGGATCTTAAAAGAATTTTAGAGGATTTTAAAAGATTTTAAGGGATTTAAATGAGACTTTTAAGGGCTTAAAATATCATAAAATATATTTTAAAACTAAAATTAAAGTTAACCTCCAAACTTAAAACAAATTTATTCCCTTATGATTTTTATAGCCCAAAATTATGAGGGCCATGAATATACGGGAGACTTGGTTTTATTATAGTTGTTAAAACTAATATTAAAACTAATCAACCTCTAAATGGCTTTCCTACTAGAAAATACAAAAACAAATAAACAATATGGAACCCGAATGGAAGGTATTAAGGGATTAAAAAAAAAGAATTTGTTTTTTTAAGGGGGTAATGGTTGATATTATTATTTTATTTGTAAAAATAAGGGAAATTTGTTGTAAGGGGGTTATTTTATTAAATATGGTGGTTTAACCCCATATGGGAAAATTATGTATAAAAGGGGGGTTATAGGCTTTGATTTTTCAATTAGGTGATGTGAAGGAAAGTGCAAGTGTATGCATTCAGAATTTAGTTTATGGTTTGTGAGAATCATTCTAGGGAGTGGAGAATGGTGAGAGAGAGTTTCTGAGAAATGAGAGATAGGACTTGATGGTGAATTGTCTTCTTTGTACATTTGGAGCTTGAAGTCAAGCTTGTTGTACTTGTGAGGGAGGACTTTGCAATTCATTATCATCCAAGAGCTGTGAGGAGACTTGTAACAATTGGAGCCTTGTAATTGTTTTTGGAGCATAATCAAAGATTGGTCACTCTATTGGAGAGGACCCAGAGACGTAGCCATCATGGAAAACTCCGTTATCAACTTGTGTTGTCTTCTCTCTCTTTCCTCTCTTATGTCAATCTATTCACTTTAATTTGGTTATGTTATTTCATCATTTTAATAATGGTTTCAAGATCTTCAGTTTAATCATGGTTAAAGTTATTATTCACGTGCAACAGTCCTAGATCCTAACAACAGATCAAGAAGCTTCAAAATCAAAGAACAATCTACTACCGAGCTGTTGGAATTGGTACATACAGATCTTTGTGGTCCTAAAAGAGTAAGAAGCCTTCAAGGTGATAGGTATTTCATGCTACTAATTGATGGTTATTCTAGAATGACACGGGTTACTTTTCTCAAAGAAAAATCAGAAGCTCTAGAAAAGTTTAAAGCATTCAAAGTTATGGTTGAGAATGAAATAGATATGAAAATCAAATGTTTGAGGTCTGACAAAGGTGGATATTTCACCTCCAATGAGTTTAACATATTTTAGGAGAATCATAGCATAAAGAGGCACTTGTATGCCCCTAGGACTCCTTAGAAAAATGGGGTGGTTGAAATAAAGAATAGGACTGTTCAAGAAGCTAGAAGGATAATGTTGAAAGAGACAAATCTACCAGAAGTCTACTAGAGAGAAGCAATTCATATTGTTGTTTATATACTTAACAAATTTCAAGCAAGAGAAGATAGTACAAAGACTCCCTATGATCTATGGTATGAAAGGATTCCTACTGTCAAGTACTTCAGAGTGTTTGGAAGAAAATGTTATATCAAAAGAGATGAAGATAATTTAGGAAATTTTTATGCAAGTTCTAATGAAGGTATCTTCTTTGGATACTCTACTAGAAGAAAATATTATTGATGCTACAACAAGAGATTGAGAAATATTGTTGAAAGTTCAAGTGTCAAGGTTGATGAATATTTACAAAAGAATTCAATGATGATAATGGATATGAATCAGATGAGTCTTCTTGTAGAGAAGAAGAAAAAGAAAGAGAAATGCAGATTGAAGAGGAAGAAGCTCCAAAAAAGAATCCTAAAACTCCTAAGTATGTGCAAAAGAATCATTATGAAGATCATATCATTGGAGATAAGAGAAAAGGTGTACTAACAAGAAGGAAAGCTACTAAAGAATAGGTAAATCTATGTTTACTTTTTTAAGTTGAACCTAAAACAATGATTGAGGTATGCAAGGATGAATATTAGATCAAGCCTATGCAAGAAGAGTTGTTGTAGATTGAGAAGAATCATACTTGGGAACTTCTCCCAAGAATAGCAAACAAAAATATGATTGGAACTAAGTGGGTGTTCAGAAACAAACTAAATGAGAATGGAGAATTTTGGAATGGAAGATTATAAATTGGTGTGTACTCCTATGGTTACTAGTTGCAAGTTGAGAAAGAGTTATGAATCTCCTAAGGATGATCAGAGCAAGTATAGATCAACAATTGGTGGATTGCTATATCTAACTGCTACTAGACTAGATATCATGCATGCAGTTTATCTTGTGGCTAGATTTCAAGAAGATCTTAGAGATTCACATGTTGCAATAGTGAAGAGGATATTTAAATAATTGAAGGGCACTCCAAATCATGGCTTGTGGTATCCAAAGGATACTAATTTTACTCTGAGTGCTTACACAAATGCAAATTAAGTTGGTTGTGTGGATGATAGGAAAAACACAAGTGGTGGTGCATTCTTTCTTGGATGCAAATTGGTGTCATGGCTAAGTAAGAAACAAGATTCAATGTCTTTATCTACTGCAGAGGCAGAGTACATTGCAACATGTTATCCTCGAATTCAGTTGCACTCAATTTGTGGGATAACCCTTATGAAACTTTTCCATTTCATAGCTCATGTACTCTAAGCATGCAAAATGAGGAAAATTGCATTAGTCCTCGTGCATGGTTCCCCAACCTCGAAATTCATTCTAAGTATTATCCTTTATAGGTCCTCAAAATTCGCCTTTTGGTGCAAGTTGTGAAAACTCAACTTTGGGAGTTAGAATTTTAGCGCCCCTGCAAGTCAAAATGCAAAAATTAAAAATTTGTAAGGTTGTTATTTTTCAGTGACCTTGCATCTTTCTTATCAAGTTTCAAATTGCATAAGCGCTAAAATTTCTCGCCCCCTCAATTTCAAGTTCCACACAAGTTGGCATTAATTGCAAGGTTAATGTCTTTTAATTCAATTTTTAGTCTTTTTAAACTCATTTTATTTTTCATCCTGAGTGTTTTCCTCTGCCCGCGTGAATCTCCCAAGCTCATCTATTTCCAAATAATTCATGCACAGTTTCTTACGATTTGTGGAACATTTTTTGAGCAAATTCTATTAGGGTTCTTCATTCTATTTCTCTGGGTATGTAGCTTATGCTTGCCTTTTCGTTTTATTTTGTGTTGTCTAGTTTTTATGCATAGGGTTTATATCTCAACTAGTGTTTCATTGTGTTGTTAATCATTTATTTTTTTTTCTTAAAAGATTCATGGTTTTTGTGTATATATATTAATTTATCTTCAAAGTATTATTTTCTCTAAAAAATCCTAGTTGCATTGTTGCTTGTTATTTGTGAGTTTGTTCATCCCTTTAGTGTTTCTAGTTCCCATTTGAGTGTTTTTTTGTTTGATGAGATCCACCACATGTTTCTATGGTTTTTTGGGTGCTATGTTACTCATGTGTATCATGGGAATTTATCCTCACATTACACGCATCTTGACCTAACAAACCTGTTAACCGGTGTTTCTTTTACCATGTATCAATGGGGAAATTTGCTAATGTGTGCAATAAATTACATCAAACCATAAACTATTAAATACTTCCCATGAACGACATTGTTAAGTGTCTTATCGGTGGGTTTCACCACATAAACATGTTTGTTTACCTGACCTCATATGTCGAGGCGGTGAAAACCTCTGTTGTTGCAAACAAAATTTGTTTGTTTCACGTCATGTGATGTTGGGGAAAATTATCGCCTTAACATATGTTTTACCATGTCGTGCATCATCGGGGTTTTTCACCAATATCACATGGTTTGTATATGTTAAAATATAACATATGCTTACCCAAATGTCTGAGTGGTAAAAAGACCCACTCATAAAATATAGATCTTGACCCTTTTTGCCGAGTCTTAAGGTTAGGTGAACTTCCAAGGTTAATATGCACAATCGAGGTTTTTCTTTGATTGTGCACAAACCTCAATGAATGATGCATGGTCATGGTTTTTTTTCCCTGACCTTGCATTAACTTAACAAGTTTCCTGTGATCGATGCATTATCGGTATCTTTCACTAACGATGCATTAATTTCGCTTAATGTTTGATTGTATAGGCATTAAAAAATATTACGTATAAATTTTGACCCCTATGTTTATGCACTAGCATTAGAATTTAACACTTATGCATAAAAGCTTAACTCCCCAGTCATTTGTACCAACAGTGTTTTTCACCGATGGTGTAAATCATCCCATGTTATAACATGTATGATCAATTTTTTTTGCCAAAATAACACTATGAAGAGTGAGATGAAAAGTTCACATGCAAGGTCAGAATTTTTCACCGACCTTGCACTCAAGTTGAATTTCCCAAATGCAATATTAGAGATTTTCTCTAACTTTGCAACAACAAAAAAAGTTACCTCAAATTGTTATGTCGTTGAAATTTAACGACTTTGCAAATCTTTTTGCAAACTCCATTTTAAGCTTGCAAGTGTGCCAAATTTTAGTGCCCAAACATCAATGCACTCATTTTCACCTACAACAGTGTTGATTTTTAGTGACTTAACACCACTTTACTAAATTTCTCTAACACTAGGGAAATTTTTCCTTTTTGCCAAATTTGATTGCTCACCCTTTATTTTTTGTATCCATCGCTCTCAATCCCTAAAGTTCACATAATCACTCTGAATTTCCCCACCTTTGCAGTTTCCAATATATGATTTCTCTAACATTATAAAAATGCTAAAATTTGTCATGCAGTTTCCTATGCACGTACTTCGAGATCTTCACATCTGCATTCTTGCACAAACATAATCTCTTTCCAGTATCTTTCCAATGTTGGATCTGTCTCCTAGCAAGGGAAAAGCCATGAAATACAAGTATCAAGGAGTGTTTCCAGCCACTATGGTCACATCAAACATCAATGAGATAAAGGACACAAAAATAGAGCATGTTGATATGTCTGAATTTTTGGAAAGGACAAAGAAGCATCCCTTAGACAGTGGTATGAGGTCTATTGTTGAAATTAATGTCTAGTTAGTGTCCTCATTTCCTATTGCAACACAAACCTTGGAGTTTGTCTTAAAAGTTGTTTCTCACTATGACAAGGATAGCATAAGTGTCAAGGATGCAAATGTGAATATGATTATAAGGTTGGATGTTGAATTATTTGAAAAGGCTTTCATTTGTCCAAGCATTGATAGGTATGTGGAGATCTCTAAAGAATCTACACAAGAGGAAAATGATAAAGACCTAGAAATTGCTAAGTGTACAATCAACTGTAAATTGTTGAAGACACCTTGGCTAGGAGTCTCTAGGTGTCCCAAGAGTTTCCCTCATAGTGATTTTAGTGAGGAGGTGGATGATCTAATCACTCCTCTCAGTAGAGTGAAACATTTTTCTGTCTCATCCAATTTTGAAAACTAGATGTATCTCTACATCAAGATTATTTTGAAGAGGAGACAACAGATCTTCTGGGGTGATAAAATCAATGATGCCATTCATGAATAATTGACCAATGTTCTTACAACATAGAAATTCTACATGACTTCATACTTGGTGTATGCTACTGCAACAACAAGGAATTTTCCAGGTTTGACAACAGAGGGAAACATAGGGGTGACCCAGGTGTATAACTACTTTTCATAGATTAGTCTGAATGGAAGCATTCACCATTTTTGAAGGGTGAATGATGCTTTCTTTGGTCCATTCATGTGTGCAATTTGATCTAGAGATTGGAAGGAAAAGAGTATCAGATGAGGCTTGGAAAGTTGTGAAAAAATATGGTTGTTTGTATCTTTGATTTCCTACTTTTATATATCTGAGAGTTTGTTGCTTTGTGAGATTCCCATACATGCTCCCACAGTACCCCAGTGATAAGATTGTCTTGATGGAATTATGCAAACAAATAATTGCAGTGCATAGCAAGCAAATGGAATCTCATAAGATGAGATTCAAGTTTACATTAACAATCGAAATGTATTCTATTCATACTTCTCCTAAAGCTAAAGTTGTTCAATCAAAGATGCATTGGGTCACATTGAAAATGTTCAAAA
The DNA here is from genome assembly GCA_007258455.2 of Sequoia sempervirens. Taxonomy (NCBI): domain Eukaryota; kingdom Viridiplantae; phylum Streptophyta; class Pinopsida; order Cupressales; family Cupressaceae; genus Sequoia; species Sequoia sempervirens. The sequence goes on from VDFB02305705.1 coordinate 25,381, forward strand.
GGAGGATGGATTTTGATTACCGAGGAATGCAAGATTGAAACAATAAATTCTATGTGCATGTGCATCAAATTGAGGATATATGGGATGAATTTCAGATAGATGAAGAGATCAAAAAGTTGGATTATTGTATACTCACACTACAATAGATTGAAGAGTTGGACTTGGCTGACATTCTTGAAGGCATGGAAGAATATGGGGACATCTTAGATATAGCCTATGAAAGGAAGAACATCACAGGGTCTCATGTCTCACCCATCCAATGGTCTCAGAAAGAGGTAACCTCAATCTGAGAAAAAATTGAACCTAATCTTTCTAACACCAATGTTTTGTTAGAAGAGAGGGGAATTCAATTGAAATGATTTCTCACTAGGTTAGAGGAAGAAACACAAGAGTTTGCAAGAAAGAAGTCAAAATTGAGGAAAAAGAACAAGAGTGATGCTCCAAGTTCAAGCAGGCCATCTAAACCCAAAATCAAGTTTGTGGTCAAGGGTGGTAGTAAGAAAAGAAAAATGACCACAGAAGAGCCATCTACTGAGGGACATGAGGAGTTTGTGAAAGAAGAGAGGCAAACAAAGGAAGAACGCCATGAGGAATCATAAATTTCTCCTCATGAGAACATTCTAGAAGAAACACATGTCTCCTCTTCCCCCATTGTCGATGTTTCTCCTACTTGTCCTCCTATGACTTCACCTATTCTTAATATTCTTGCTACAACTACTGATCAATCTTTGCCATCTGTTACAGTCACTCTTGCAGTCACTATTCATATTCCCCCCTCAGTATCAGTCCAAACCATACATTCATCCCCTTTAGGGTCTATTTTGTAAAGCCCCTAACATGCTTTGGATGAAATTTTAGGATCTCCAATGTCTTTTCCAAGCTTGTATTCTCCATCTTTTGACATTACATCTCATTCTAACTTAGAAAAATTCATGACTAAGTTTGTTCAAGTGTTGAGTGTTGAAATTCCTAGTTCGATTTTAAATAACATTCCTATCATAACCACTAATTTTGTGAGTGCAGCAACAACATCTCAAACAATGGCTACAAATCTAGGAGAGAGCTCACCACTCCCACATTGGCTCTCATCAAAAACACCAAAAAGGAGAAAAGAATCCATCTCCCCAAATGACTTTGACTTCACGCAACTTGCACCCATAAAAACAAGGACCAAGAAGAAGGTAAAAACTCTCTCCAGGTTGTTCTTCAATAAAGAAGGTAATAGGTATGCGAAGGTGGCACAACCTCCTCTAGATAAAATGCAGGAAGAGGTGGATATATCTAACTATTTTGTAACAAGAGTTGAATTGGGGAAGATCAATCATGGGACTGTGAAAGAAGATGCCCAATATACATTAAATAATCTTATTAAGAAATTTGATGCAGTCAAGAAAGTAAAGGATCAATATAAAGCAAAGATAGAACAACTGACAGTTGTACTATGGAAGATTACCCAATCTTCTGATTTTGTTGAACCGGTGGTCATGAATGTTGAGGACCCTATGATCTAGAAGGTGGAGATGGTGCACACAAGGGGCAGAGTAGTTGGTGAATTCCTAGACTGGATGGTTGCACAAGGTTCTAAACTCTTGATATCGTCAATGAAGAAAATGAAAAGGATGGAAGCCATAAAATCAGAGTTAGATAAAATTGTTGATGCTTTTGTTCAAGAAAAGGAAGATATGGAAAATAGTTTGCAGGATTGGGTCAAAATAAAGGAGCTCAAACTGGATATATTGGTGGAAAATGGAATCATTCCTAATCAAGATATGTATGTAGAGGTGAAAGACTATGATACATAAAGTGTATCAACAAATATTTGATCAATGACATGCAAAGTGCTTGAGAAGTTGGCCAGGACAATAATTTGAACCTTATCAATAGAGTTGAAGAGCTTCCTTGTAAGTTACATGATGATAATGATAAGGTCCTCTCTTCAAAGATAGTTATCCAAGAATTTACCAACATGATTCAAAAAGAATTCAAAGATCAACCCTTTTCAGTGGCTTTAATGGATAAGTTGCTAGATATTTAGTTGACCTTGACAACTTAAAAGTATTTTTAGGAAAGCATGATGAAGCTTGTGATACATTGAAGGATTCAATCCTAAGATTCCTTGCCATTTCCAAACATACTTCAAGCCCGGATAAAGATGAAGTTCATGCCATCATGAAGAAGTATGATGATTTTATGATGAAGGATGTTGGAGAAGGCCGATTTTTCCTTAATTTAGTTTTTATCATTTTCATGCTTTTTATAATTAGTTCCAAATAATTTACATGTATTTTTCAAAATTGTAATTACATTTAAAAATAGAGAAGTCCCAAATAAAATTGGACTCTTCTGTTTGAATAAGTCAAATTAGTTATTTATTTTCCTAGATTAACTCTCAACTCTCCTCTACATATATGAGGGAGTTCTTTTGTATTACACACCTTTAATCTTATACAATGAAGTGCTACCTAAATTGTGACTCAACTTTGAAACTTTTTTTTTGAATTGCAAGTTCAAATTCAGTAAATAAAAGGAAGAAAATTTTGATTTCAACCTTTGTTTTGAATCAATTCTGTGTAAGTGAGAATGTTCTTACATTTTTCTTGTTTATTTCTCTTATTGTTAATTGGATAAGTGGTGATTTTTTCTTATGGTTGGAAGGACGTTCAAGATAAAACATATAAACTTTGAGTTATACTGCTTACTTGAAATTGTGTGTTGTAAGTATTTCTTGGTGAAAGATTATCAAGACTTTGGGCTTGGATTTATTCACTTTTTGTGTGAATCTATTGTTGAAGTGGTTAATAGACTTTGTGCTACAACGTACATCATTAGTTACTTCAAAACTATCATAGAAGGCAACAAGAAGACTTTGTGCTTTTGTGTGTCTTCCGGTTACTAATAATCTAGTTGTACTAGTACTCTTTGATTACTCTTAACATTAATAAAGAATATTGGTGATTACTACTTAGAAATTTAAAGGTGTAAAGCATTATAGAATATTACCGTGGAGCATTGTAAACTTCTTTTCTGAAAGAAGAGAAAATGACGAATGTAACACACCCCGCATGGTTAAAGCTAGTGTAAATACTTTTCATTTAGCATAGTTTACTCTTTGTTCCAATAAGCAATATGAAGGGAGCCTCCCCTTTTTGAGAGGAGAGAACGTTCTCATCATAGTTGTGGCTGAAATCACTATTTTGTAATTTGCAAAGGAATTACAAAATATTCACCCAACACAACAGCATCTTGCTGCACACAAGTGTTATGGATGAGGTAAACACTGAAGGATATTAAGGTGGTATATGATGAACCAATTTCTATCTTTTGTGATAATACACATGCTATCAATAATTCAAAGAATCTGGTAATGCATTCAAGGACAAAACATATCTCAATCCGATATCACTTTCTAAGGGAGAAGGTTGTAGAGAATGAAGTTAAGCTTGAATATGTGCCTACAAAGGATCAAGTTGTTGATATATTCACTAAGGCTCTTCCTAAGGATACATTTAAGTATCTCCGAGAGAATTTGGGGGTCATTACCCCTCCTTTGAACTAGATACATAAGGATATGTATCAATCCAGTGGATTTCAAGATTCATTCTTTGGTCTAGACTGATGTTGGTGGCTACCTCTTAGGGGGAGTAGGTATTAACATTGTTTATTTTTGTAGTTATGGGGAGTGTGTGTTGTCATTATGTAGTGGTTGATGATTGGTGCAATATGGTGTGTGCTCCTCAGGGGTAGTATATTGAGCAATAAATAAATAGAAGTTTCAAAGCAATTCTTAGAAGGTTGATTGATGTCAAAGGAGAAACATAAGTGATGTAAATATTTTGTCCTTTGCCATTGATGTCAAAGGGGGAGAGAGAATCATGTGAAAAATTTCTAGTTGTCAGTTGTGAAAGGGGGAGAGAATAGTATAGTTGGGGGAATGAAGCATGTGAAAAAGATAAGTTGAAAGGGGGAGAGTGGGTAATGAAAAAAGAGAAAAGGAAATAGGTATGGAGCAGAGTTGTTGTTGTTGATGGTTTTTTCACATCATGTGTTGCCATCAATGAAAAGTGAGGAGATTATTGTAAGTATGAGCAGTTGGTGTTGTCATTGATGTCAACAAGCTTGTGTTTTCATTGGTGTCAACTATATGAGAAGAATATTTTTACAAGAGCATGTGTTGTCTATGTTGTTGCATTGATGATGCTTTAATTAGTTGCATTATATTGTCATTAGTAAGCTATCGGTGTCAACCTCTAGTGTTTCTTTGATAAGCTTCTATTTATGGTTGAGGAAGTAATGGAGATGATGAGGATTGTTCTTGGTGTTTGGTTTCCAAGTGATTTTGAGAAAAAATGATAAAAAGAGGAAACAATGAGTTGCAGTGTGTTTTGAGTTGAAGAGTAGTGTTTTTGTGTCACTCCACATTTCTTCTAGGTTGAAGATATTCCTATGTGTTTCAAATATGTTGATTAGAGGTGTTCAAAAGTGTTGTATTCAGAATTTGGTGTGTTGGATCCTTGTACAAAAGAAGTTGTGTTCACCAGTGTGTGAACAGCGTATTACAGAGGTGTTTGAGAGAAATTTTTTTCTTCACGTTTCTCCACAATTTGGTTTTAGGTCTTGTAGATCTAAAGGCATGTTGATAGTGTTGGTATCTTTCTTTAGTTAAATTTGTTCGAGGTTTGGTGCTTTAGAAGTCAGTTTATTAAGTTGCAGTGTATGGTAGAATAGTCTAAGTGTACAAGGTGTGTACATTCTTTAGGTGAAAGATGTTGTGAAGGAGTTTGTTGGTTTTTAAGGTATTTGTGAAATATTCTAGATTGTGTTCATGTGACATTTTTTTTCTGTGATTTTTTGTTGAATCAAAGGAAGCGAGTACTTAAAAAAATTTAATGGTGTTTACATGGGTAACGACTAAACTTGGTGTTTACACTAATTGCAATAGATGTTTATTATTTGGAGAAGCATGTTGTAGCATGGTGTTATAGATTTTGGTCCTAGATAAGGAGTGGTGTGGTCCACCTTCACTTCTACCCGCCACGGAAGTGTTTTGGTGCCGACCAAATTTGAATTTACATGGTTGATATGCATAGCCAACCTTGGAGAATGGTTTCAAGGTTGAAAATGATATAAATATGAGGTAAGTTGTTGAGGGACGCAAAGATAGATAAGTATGATGTGAATGATATGAATTTAATAGTGTTAGAGTGTGAATTTGAGAAGTGTAATGTGAGCTTTCATGTGTTAGATTGTTGGATGCAATGAGCAGGTGTCTACAATTCTTCAGTTATGATACAAAGGTGTTGGTGATATTGTGGTGGATTTCTCTATTGCATTGAGACAAATTTCTCTATGTAGCATTCTTATCTATCTTCTTTTCTGTTCTAACAATGAGCATTTGATAGTGAGCCCTTTGTATTCAACATTGATATTACTTTATATTGTGAGCTAATCCTCACTGTGGTTTTTCCCATCTTGGGTTTCCATGTAAATCCAGTGTTCTCTTGTGCGTGATGTTTATTAGATTTAGTTTTTTTTATTTGCTTTTCATGCTAAATCATTATAATAGATCAAGGTTTAATTGAATGAATGTGGATATGAATGTTTGTAATGGTTTTGAAGGTACAATTGATTCACCCCCCTCTCAGTTGTCTTGTGCATTCAACGGGATGGAAACATACTAAACATTATAATGTCATATAATAATATAAAAGGAGATATTAGTTCCTTGATAGGGCCCTAATGATACTAGCTTAAGAGAGAACAAAGCATACTTAAAAAACTATGCTCTTCCATGTTAGACCACCATAGTCAACCCACTTAGGACAACCATATACATTCCAAATTCTAGGGTTTTTATACCAAAATAATGTCAAAGTTTGTATGTCTGTCATAGATAAAATAGAGTACAATACATTATTGCCCAACAATAAGTAATTTTTACAAATAAGGACAACAAGGGTCCCTAATTACACATTTGATAGAAAATTATAAAATAAAGATGATACCAAAATGAGATATAATTGAGTCTCTATATTTTGTCCAAGATGCTCCAATAAATCTGTAAGTCCCCAATGGTGGTTCAACATCACCTAGTCACATTGAATCCTTGGGACTACCTATATAATTAGGGAGACAATCAAATTGGGTAGTCCAACACACTCAAACCAAATATGAGGTTAGACAATAATACAACCATAATAACACATAAAAGGACTTACCAAGAAAGTATACACAAGGATTAAAAATGACCATCCAATGTATATGCATGCCAAATTCACCATCATATTTTTACACTAGAAGTAGGTATGCACAAGAAGATTGTAACTTGGAAAATCGACATTCATGTCACTAGAGAGATAAGGAATTTAAGTAAACAACCACAATTTGCAATCCTATACTCAAATATGATCCAATTTATTTAATGGAAAATGTGCAACGTGGATAAAATCATATTCAAATAAATGATACCTTCACCTTTATCGTGTTGTCATGGATTACTTCCATTGTCCTTCTTTGCTTGCTTTTCTCTCTAAACACAAGTAAAGAGATAAACAACCATACATTAAGAAATAAATGGTGGAAACTACCAAAAAGGCACACACAATATTATTTGAAGGAAAAGAAAAGGAATAATTAGAAAAAAAACCAAATGATGGCATAAAAAGAATTAGTACTAAAGAGATAATAAAGGATTTATATGAAGAAATTCCATAATAAGTAATAGGAGAGAAGAAGGATAAGGGAAATGAGAAAGAAAAAAATAAATAAGAAAGAGCACAATAATAATGGTTGAGCATTCATTAACCTCTACACTAATAGACCCCATGAATAAAATAAAATATTTTTTAGTATAGTAGAAGCAACTCTAGCATTAATAACTCTACCACCAACACTCTTCCCACCATTAAATTTTTTAGCACAAGTGTATATCTTAGAGGTATCCCCTCTTTATAATTTATAAATATGTGTTGTAGTGTAGAAAAATGCATCCCTTTACATTTTCACACTTGTTTGGGCCCTCCCTGCTAAAATTGGGCTTCTTTATGCCTTATTTGGTCCTATTTTTTATCCACAAGCCTTATTTAATGCATCTTTTCGAGGATAATCCTGATATTTATTAAATGACCAATCATAATTCATGATTTTGGGTTGTGTGTTCCAGATTTAGTGATCTTGGACTCATACACCACCTTGGGCGTATGGGTCCCACCTAAGTCTCAGGGCCTGATCCTGAATTTGGCATAGAACTTAACATTTCTTGAGATTTTTGTTCCAAGCTTACTGGGACTCATATGCCCCAACTGGTGTATGAGTCCTGCTTTAGCTTAGACCTATTTTGAATTTAAATCTTGGCGGGATTTTATTCTCCTTGATTTGACGTTGGCTTGTAGTATTGTAATTTCAGGAAATTTGGCATAAACAAGTATAAATACAAGGTTATTTCACATAATTTCTCCTAACAAGATCTAAGCTTTCAAGTGTTCAAGAATTATAGAAAATTGGTGATCAAGAGAGTTTACAAGAGCATTCAAGAGCTGATTATCAAGCATTTTTGAGCTACATTCAAGATTCAAGCATCATGTCGAAGTAATCATGCATCATGTGTGTTTTTGAGCTAGCATTTGTGATGTAGGTTTTTATGATTAAAACAAGCATTCAAGTCAAGATCCATAGCATTCAATCAAGAGTCAAGATCTACATTCATGCTAGCCATTTCACATAAGATTACAACCTCCATATCAAGGGTTTGGTGAGTTGCAACATTGCATATTTTTCATTCATTATTCCTTCATTCTATTTCATTTCATTTCAAGATTTGATTACCCAAATGGGGTTTGACCAAGGCAAACATCTACTAACAAATCAAAAAATCTCTCCCTCTTCATGTGTGATTGCAGTTCTAGGTATTGTGAGACTTGAAGATCCTTTGAAGATAAAGTTGCAAGATTGAAGAAAGTTGTCAAATTTTTCATCTTCATGGAAACTCACCTACAACTCACAATTCAAACTTTCAAACTTAGAAATCGGATGGAAGAGAAGCTACAAAAGATGACTCGAGGATACCATAGTTTCAGACAAACCTTAATACCAAGACTAAATTGCCACCTTGGGCGTATGAGTCCCAGTTCACTCAAAAGTTAGAATTCCAAGGTTACAGTCCTTGTTTTGAGTTCTTCAGTCTTCCAAGTGCACCTTTGTTCATTCTTAGTTTATTATTCTGATTACAAGTTTCATTTCCTTGGTCACATAGCTAGATTTTCATATTGTATTCATTCCCTTCTTTCGAAGCATTTGCTTAGTGGTGAACCCCCTTTTTATCACACCTAAGGAGACCTTGTAGCAATCGCTTTTCCTAATTGGATCGTTAGGTTGAGATCTCTAGGGTTTACTTTAATGAACTAGAGTGAAATAGGAAGGAGGTAATCATCCCCCCCTTTTGTGTATTCTATCTCCTAAAAGGTGGAGCACCCTATTTCCAAGGTGGTATATGAGTCCCAGATCACTAAATCTAGAACACATGACCCAAAATCATGAATTATGATTGGTCATTTAATAAATGTTGAGATTATAATCGGAAAGATGCATTAAATAAGGCTTGTGGATGCAAAATAGGACCAAATAAGGCATAAATAAGCCCAATTTTAGTAGGGAGGGCCCAAACAAGTGTGAAAATATAAAGGGATACATTTTTCTACACTACATGTGTTACACAACATTTTAAGGGAATATATACTAAAGCAACAAGGAGAAATTACTAAATCCCTTAAATAATCGAGCCTTACAAACATATAAACAAGGTTACCAAAAATAGGTAGGGATACTAGACTACCATTATATTAGTGGTTGAGGAAGGATATAAGTGAAATTATGATATAATTGCATAAAAATATATGCAAAATGATGTCATCAAATGAGAAATAATGATTGAAATTGAGAAAAAATGTTGTAACACAAACTAAGTTGGAGATGAAAGTTAACAATATTCAAAATTATTTTAGTAATGTAAAAGACACTATACATTATTTTCCTATAATGGCCTATGTCAACCAAAGTATTAAAATATAGATGGAGAATATTAAAATTCAAATCATGTAATCCTCTACCTTTTATGATGAAACCAAACTAATTGATGGAAGCCAAAGAGTTCAAATATAAAAATGGCATAACCTATATCAATAGGTAGATGATTAAAGAGATGGAATAAGAGCATAAGTCAATATATTAAGAGAATTAGTTAACCTAAACTTAGCACATTGGGAAGGTCTCCTAGGAGAAGCAAAGAAGCTTGTTGACTCCATTGAAATTGTAAAAGTTGTTATTAATGGAGAAGTAATCCTAGTAGATATTAGTGGCTACATTAATAATTTTAATAGGCTGTGGTTTAAAGAGATAATATGTACACCTATCTAAGGGGAATATAATAAAATATTCTACCTTAAGAGGATAATTTTATTTTAAACATTTTTTAAGTTCTAGTAGGAGATTTTGATGTTTTGAAGATAGTCAACAATTTGAAGATTAACAAGTGAAGCTAGCATGTATTAAGGATAACATATGAATTAAATTGAGAGATGATGTTTGGAAGAAAAATACATGTAGTAGAAAGTAATAGGGTTAAAAGAATCACAAGGAGCATGTGGTACTTAGAACCTACTTGCAACAAAATCTAAAGGACATAACAAGAGAAAAGAACACACCCCTTGATGTAGCAATGTGAAGACAAGAAACAAATTAAAGGTGAATAAAATAGAAGATAATGCAATAAACACACAATAACTTTACCCAAAACCCTTATTTATCCTTAGATATAGCTTAAATTAGAGTACACCCTAGCTCCACTTGATTTTCTCTTCTAATGTGTTGATAGAGGAATGTGGTTGCTTATAAAACCAACAACATGATAGTGTGATTGATATGATGATAGATCAAATGGATAGCATGAGAATAAGATAATGGAAGATTAGGTACAATATGGAAGAAGATAGAAATGTAGTAGCATAATAGTATAAGAATAATAGATGCTCAAATAGGATGAGATGCCTCTCATTTATAAAATTTCCAAGAGGGAAATCAAGGGGAAAGATGGATTGGTTAATAGATGGATAAGATTGAACGAGGATTAGGTCTTGGATCAAAAGTTGTAATCATGTGGCAAGTGTCACATGAGAGATAAGGACTAGATATATGAGGTGAATTAGGGCAACATCCTTATGTGGATGGTTAGGATTTGGAGATGTAGCATGAAATGGATGGATGATATGAAAGGTTAGTTTTACATTAGGAAAGTGTCTAATCTAGACAAGGTCTTAGTCATTTGACTCAAGTAATATTTAATTAAATAATAAAATTATTTAATTAATTATTGGAGAAGGGTGATGTGGAAGAATAAATTAATTAAATAAATAAATAATATTTATTTAATTAAAGTGGCTATGAAGGTGAAGAATAAATTAATAATAAATACTTATTTAATTAAAGTGGGGGATAAAGGTGAAGGATAAATTAATTAAGTAAATAATGAATATTTATTTAAATAATGGCTAGGATAGGGTAAAGTCAAGTGTGGCTAGGCATAGTCAAAATTTTGGTGTCTACATTTTTCCCCTCTTTAAGATGATGTTGCAACTAAGAGAAGTAACATCATTTCAAATAAGAATAAAATATAGTGGGTAGGCAATGGATAAGGATTAGTGGCATGATGCCCCATTCATTGGGAGGATGGGAGTTATATATGCCCCCTTGAGAGGATATGCAGGTCAAAGAACACGAGTGTGCTCTCAAAATGGATGGGAGAGTCAAAGGATGAAGGATGAAAGGAGGAAATATATAAGGATAGATGGGATAAGATACTAATGGGAGAGGGAGGATGGATGATCATGATATTGTAATGGTATAAGAAACCTAAATTTTATATTGTACTTGACGTTATGCACCAAGGTATAAGGAACCAAGATCACAATGTGTCAAGTACGTGATCAAAAAGGTCAAATGCAAACATATTCCTTATAATACTGTGATATGGAAGACCATGATAAATGCAAACAATCATAAAACATAGAAGAAAAAATAAAGAATACACAACAAACCAAAAACAAACCAAGGTTATTCCCCTAGTCAAGCTAAAAACCAATTGTTCTGATTGATTGATTGATGATGAGGAGGATAGAAAATTTAATGATAAGAACAATGTGTACCCCATGGATTATATTGTTAATGATAAGAAAAATACTTGTATTGGGAAGGATACATCCTTATGATGATAATTTGATAGTGGATCAATAGATTTTAGTTGAGATGGATTGGTTTTGGATGATGAAATAGACTACAAGATTAAATTACATAAATTAAGATTGATTGCATTGGATTGGAAGGATAGATGGAGGATAAATTATTAAGATAAGATAGGAATTGATGGAGGATGGATGAATGAATATAAATCAATAACAAGGGGAACCCAAGGCATGATAAAAGGATGGAAGGATAGGGTAATTTCTTGGATAGGAGAGGGAAGTATTAAGTGGATGGATAGAAGGTATAGATCCAAGGACTATATTGCAAAGGAGTAAGATACCCCACACTAAAGGGAGTACAATTTATAGTCTCACAAAATTGTCACCCCTAACAATTTCACACTAGGTTTGAAACCCTCTTAAGTGCATGTGCCTAATTGTGCTTCTAATTTACTTGTTTAATTATTATTTTTGGGAAATTTAATTAAATTATTATTTATTGGGCTTTAACAAAGCTAAAATTTCTAGACAAGGGCACCTAGCACCGCTATCCATCTAATCATACCCTAAATTTCAAATTCAATTGCCATTCTCAATATGTTCAAGAATTCAAATTCAATTCTTAGTATATTTTATATATATATATATGATTTCTTCCCTTCATTTCAACCCTTAATCAATTTTGATAACTCTAGCATCCTAAAGGAAATTAATGCAATATCAAGAGAAAAATAAGTAAAAGATCAAATACACAATTCAAGCTATTTAAAGTCTGCAACACATCAGAAAAGTTATGTTCATGCATTGTAAGATGTTCATTGTTTATATTTATTATAATTATATGCACTAACACTTACAAAATATCCATTGATAGAATGTTCAGAAGGCCTATGTGTCTGACATCCTCATTGATAGAATGGTGGAATTGGAAGGCTCATTCAATTACTTTAAGGCATTGTGTGAGGAAAGACTATAGGCCCTTGAGGCCAAGGTTGCTAGTATAAATGGTGATATCAAAAAATTGTTGCAGGTGAGCCACACCTTAGTCAAGAATAGTGTAGAAGATTTGGAAATTCTCTTTAAGAAAATTGGTCAGCTTAGAGAAGATCAAGTTTTCTTCTCAGAGATCATGGAGAAAGAACAAATGGCTAAGGGTAAGGGAAAAAAAGTTGCGAAGGATGATGACAAGGTACCTGTTGGTAGAGGGTCAGCTAAATGGAAGAAAGCTTTTGATGCTGAGAAAAAGGAACTGTTGGATATGGCTGAAAAACATAAGAACCAGCAGATTGAGGTGGTCAAAACCCTAAGTGATCTTAACTAGTTTCTTGATTCTTTTTGTTTTTCCTGGGTGTTAGTCTCTTTTAGGTAGTTTTGTTTTTCTTTTGTTGGTGGGTGTTGTTGATTGTTGGTTGTATTTTTTTAGTTTGGCACCTGTGGTGGTTGATTTTTTGGCTGTTGGGTTGTTGTTGGTAGGCTCTTGAATATTTTTTGGTGTAGCATGTTGCTTCTTTTTTTGTAAAGGGTTTTAGGCCCCTTCAAAACATGTTTTTCCCATATAATCAAAACACTTATAGAATCCCCAAGAAACCTCCTATTTCTCCTTGTGTGTGATGAGAAAAGTGACTTCAATCCAACAAGTGTTTCAGATTTGAGTGGTAAGTTCCATTTGTGTTTATTATCATTCACATTTATTGTCTTTCCTTTGCTCCCTTGAAAGCACACACTCTTTATCATCTATCATCATATTAGTCAGTATGGAGGTGGAAACACCAAAACAAGGTTTGACCAAGGAAATCCCCTATATGACACAACATTTCTCCCTCTATTTATCTTGTAAGTTATATGTCTACTACTGATTGAAGTGGATTTCATATCTCAAGGCTTCAAACCATAATTCATGCATTCATGTACCTATCATAAAAAAAGGGCTTTCTAATTATTTGCACACTATCAAAATTCAAAACCTAATCTTGGTTGTCAAATACCTTCAAACAATGGTATAATTGTGTAGGTTCAAAAACCTTAGGTTTTAACATTTCTATACTGAGGCACCTAACGCCCTTGTCTTTCCAGTTCAACTCCAAATTTCAACGCCATATTCTTCTTTGTTTGCACTCTCTAGATATATCTTTTATTTATATATTTTTGTTCTCTAATTTATAGATTATGTTATATTTTTCACTTTGATCCTAATCCACCTAGTTCAATACATATCTTCTAATCAATCATTAAACACCCAACAACAAAAAAGGGCCAAAACCTTGACCAACTTGTTTGGCTCTCCCTTGAGGACAAAAACCAATCAAGATCTCTTGGTTAATTTTCAATCCCTTAATTTTTAAGGAGGAATGATTGATTTAGTTAGGGTGTTTAGCCTAGATCCAATTTCACCCTATTACATAATTATGGATGGAAGATGATAAGAAATGCATGAGATGGAAGGATAGTACATAAAGGATATGGATGGTGGAGGAAGTAAGGATATCATTGTCTAAAGCATACATAGATATTTTGTCCCTAGCCTTATCAAGATCAAATGAGGGAAGGGAGGATAAATTTGGATAGGTTGGGAGAGGTAGATAAGATGAGGGATAAGATATGGGAGATGCAAAGGATAGGTGTAGATATTTCAATTCTAGCCTCATCAAGATCAAAGGAGGAAAGGGGTGATGAATATTTTGGATAGGATAGGAGGATGGAGACATGATGTGGGATATGGGATGAAGGCTATTGGGGGATGCGGATAAAATGATGATAGATAGGAAATATGATGCTTGAATATCCTTAGTATTGTCAAGATCAAAGGTGGAAAAGTAAGGATGTATTTATATAGGATGATGGATAGGGTATGGATAGTGGAGGATGTGGATAGGGTGTTGTAGGTAGGATAACATGAATGAAGCTTTCTCCCAAGTGTAGAGTTCAAGAGGATAGGGGATTACACATGATGCCTATTTATACACTTTTCATCATGGTACTTTCCCAAGGTTCCATAAGAAGTGGTTTTCACTATTGGATGAATGTTTTCTCTTAACTTTTTTCATTTTTTTTCTTTTTTAGATTTTTGGTATAGAAAAGGATGGAGAAGGATGAGGATAAGGATGTGGATAAGTGGATAGGATGTGGTAGGTAGGATTTCATTTATGAATATTTCCCCCAAGTGTAGAGTGAAAGAGGATGAGGGATTACACATGACACTTTTTTTCCATTTTTTCATCATGGTACTTGCCCAAGGAATCACAAGAAGTGGTCTTCACCATTGGGTGAATGATTTGTCTTTACTTTTTTATTTTTTATTTTCTTTTCCTTTTCTATTTTTCCTTTTTGGGTATTTAAAATAGAATAGATGGATAAGAATTTGGATAGGTGGATTTGGAATATAGTGAATGGATGATAGGGAGATGGGGGAAGGACTCAAGCATCTAGTTCCATAGATGGTATCCCTTGAATATGTGTTATAATGGACCATGGTAATTAGAGGTATACTAATAAATGTTGGTATAATGATGGCAAGTGAGGTGAAATAGATTGGAATATGGAGAAGGATGTGGATAGGTGGATTTATAAGATAGTGGATGGATGGTGGGGAGATGGATAAGGACTCATGCATCTAGTTCCATGTATGGTATCCCTTGAAGATGTGCTATAATGGACCATGGAAATTGGAAGTATGCTCATAGACATTGGTAGAATGATGATAAGGGAGGTGAAATGGATGGGAATATGGAAAATGATGTGGATAGTTGGATTTTAAAGATAGTGGATGGATGATGGGGATATGGAGGAAGGACTCAAGCATATAATTCTATGTATGGTATCCCTTGAAGATGTTCTCCATTAGACCATGGAAATTGGAGGTATAATCATAGATGTTGGTAGAATAATGGAATGATGGAAAAATATAATGATTTATTCAAAGGCTTAGATTAAAGGAGGATGATGGGGGATGAATTTTAGATTATGGATGGAGATATTGGAAATATCAACATTGGTACACACCTTGAAGGGTGGTGGAGTTGTGGAAGTCAATTTGATTTTGGATTTTTAAATTTAGATGGAGGAGTGGATTTGGATTTTGGGAGATAGGGACCCAAAATGGATGGAGGATATGGTGGTGGACTTAGGATAGTAAATTTTGGGACATAGGGGCCCAAAATAGATTTGAAATATGGGGGATTTTTATATGAAGTAGTGGAAGCTTTTTAATTAGCAAGTTTGGATTCTAATTTAGATTGTGCTTTGATATGCATTACTTTTATTAGTTGATTTAGATCCACATGGTTTTTTATTTTTTTATTCATGGGCCTTTGTGGCATTTTGGATTTAAATTTTTGCTTTTGGATCATATTTATATTTTTTTGGCATGTAATTTTAAGGGTATGTGTTGATCCATGGATTTTTATGGATTTTTGGTTTTATGAATTTTATATTTGGCATCTAAATTGCTTCCAAGAGAAATGGGATTGGTGGATGGAAAGGAATGATATTGAGGTCTTATGGATTATTTGATGTAGATAGTATGTTGAAATGATTTCAAGGATGTGTTCCTTGGTTGACCTTGATTTATGATGTGATGAAAGGATTTTGAGATAGTCAAGATTTGGATAGCAGATGGAGGGATATAAGGACCCAAGATGGATGGAAGGGATGAATAATTTAGTTTTGGGACATAAGGGCCCAAAATATATAGAAGGGATAAAGGATTGGGCTTTAGAAAATGAGGGACCAAAATGGATTTGGAATATGGATGATGTGAATGTTTGGATTAAGTGGAGGAATTTAGGATTTTGGAAGGATACCAACATCTTGAGAATGACCTTTGTAGGCAAGGCCATGATAATTTGGATTTTATTTGATTTGGATAGGTTCCAATATTCATTGTTCATGGAGGTCTAACCCTTTTCCTTGATAGTGCATATTTTGATAATAAAAAATTCCAATGGGATACTTTTTATTTTGGAAAAAATATGTGAGTCCATTTTGAGGATGATATGACATGGAAGGAATGGTAGGCTCATACAATAAAAAATATTGGATGAAGGTAGAAGAACCCATTTGATATATGGAATTTATTGATAGCTTGGATATAGGTGATGGGATCTAGTAGAGGATAGATTCATGATATGGAGAGGGAAGGGTACTTTGATCTTGACATGGGGAGGGATCATTTGATAAAGTGGATAGTATAATTTTCTCTTTATTATGATATGGAAGGGGATCATGACATGAAGTGGAAGGGGTGTCTTGATCTTGACTTGGAAGGGGATCATTGGATGACATGGGGGGATACATTGTTCTTGATTTGGAATGGGATCCTTGGATGGAGTGGAAGGTATACTTTGATCTTGATTATGATTAGGATAAGGATTAGGAGATTGATTGGATTAGGAAAAATAATTAGGATTAGGGTCCTAAATAATGGATTTAGGGATGTATTGGAGATACATTGGGATGATTAGGATAGTCGGGATGAGGTGGATTAGATTATTAGGGATTATTAGGACAATATGGATGATTAAGATGATTATGGGGATAATTAGAATGATTATGGATGATTAGGGTGATTATAGATTATTAAGATGAGATGAGGATTGGATAAATGGATTTGGATGAAAATATTGGGAGATTGGTTCGATTAGGTTGAAGGTTTTTCTTTCTTAAGTAGGAGGTAGATTTGAATGCACATAAACAAAAAAAGTGGCTTGAGGAATATTTGTAAGATATGTATGCACTGGTTATCAAAATAAGACACACCAAGAACATGTACAAGCCTACAATTATTCAAGGAGTGTTAACTTAATGTGGGTCCACCAACCAAAGGCTAATACCTCAAGATTAATGCAAGGCACTTATATTTCAAGAGTAAATAGGTATGGATCTAGTGGCACAAGGGCTCACCTTTTCCATCATTTGGTGGTCCTTAGACCTTGCCAAAATATATTTTATAAATACTTAGGGAGATACATGGTGAGTAACTTTAGGCATGATATTGTACCTTGCACTACACTAAGTAATGATCAAAAGGTTTTAAACTAAGATGAAAAAGGTTGCTAGGGAGTCCTCTAAATACCTCAAGGGTAAGTAAGGAAAAATATATAGATGAAAGGGAATAATTCTAAATATTTGAGAGAAGAGAGTAACCCACTCTTTACCTTCACTTCTCCAAGGTATAAAGTTCTTGGAGGCTTAGACTAGATTGGCAAGATTCTACTTCCAATAGAGGTGTCTTTTGATTCACCTCTCTCTCTTTATACTCCATCAAAATATAGGGGTTGAGGACATCCCTTAGGGTGATAAAATACCTAGGCAAGAATCCTAGAAGAAATGATCCAAGTGTTTTTGGTCACCCAAGATCACACAAAGTGTAAGGAGAGAGCATACACACATTGGGTTCCTTAACATAAAATAAAAAGAAAAGAAAAGAGTAAGTGATGTTTTTGATCCTCAAGATCACACAAAGGTGCAAGAGGAGAGAATACACACCACTCACCCAAATACACAACAAAAAATATATATATTAACCTTAAGAAAAGAAGTGTGCAACCAAGACTAGTTAAATGATAATGCCTAAGATAAATTTAGCTACAACACAAATGTGTTAGTAGTTTTACAAAGGCATTGGAGTAATGAATATGGTTGCAATAAAATATATTATAATTAATAATGTAACTCCTATAAATATTAAAAAATAAGGGTATAATGCAACAAAATAGATGTAAAGAAAAGGAATGCTTATCACAAGATTGTAGTTTTATTTTTTTGTTTTTTCACATAGTCAAACTAGATTCAATTATTTTGAAATATTTTACTCCAAAATTAAAA
This sequence comes from Sequoia sempervirens, assembly GCA_007258455.2. Classification (NCBI taxonomy): domain Eukaryota; kingdom Viridiplantae; phylum Streptophyta; class Pinopsida; order Cupressales; family Cupressaceae; genus Sequoia; species Sequoia sempervirens. The sequence goes on from VDFB02305705.1 coordinate 43,431, forward strand.
ATGAAAAGAATAAACCCTTAATAAAATTATGATATATTTCCAAAAATATAAAAATATTTGAAAAATTCTTTGATTTGTGTCATAAAAATTAGATTTATGAAGACCCCTAATTAACAAAGATCTAATTGTTTAATCAATTTTTTGACCTCAAAAATAAAAATATAAAGAAAAAAACCTATTAAAATTTGAGGGCTTTCTAAAAATATAAAAAAACTCAAAAAATTCATTGATTTGCAACTTGAAAACTAGATTTATGAAAAATAATAAAATGATAATAATTCACCAAATATTGAAGATAAAAAACTTGACCTTTTTACCTAAGCATTATGAGAACATCCAAAACCTTTAATAAAAAATTGTAAAAAAATTGTAGTCACTTGAAAGATATGGTAAAATATTTGAAACCCTAGGGTTTTGCTTTCAACCTGCAAAAGTTAGCTCCAATTTTTCTTTTGCATAAAAGAACTAAAAACCAGCAAGATGGGGTTAGAAAAACTTAAAAATAAGAATTAAATAGGGATGGGAGTCCCACCAGGCATACCAAAATGAAGACACAAAAATATTGAAGGTAAATAAAATGGAAGATAATGCAATACACACAAAATACCTTCACCTAAAACCCTTCTTTCTCCTCATATAGAGCTTGAAGTAAAGTGCATGCTAGCTCCACTTGATCTTTTGTTTTATGTGTTGATGGAAGAATGTGGTTTCTTATCAAACTAGTAGCATGATTATATGACTTATATGATGATATATCAAATGGATAGACTTAGGATTGATGAAGATTAGCTAGGTTATGGAAGAAGTAGATAGAAAATGTAGCAACATAATAGTAGGATGAGAAGATATTTTCAAATGGGATGAGAGGCTCTAATTTATAAAATTCCCATGAGGGAAATCAAGGGTCAAGATGGATTGGTTAATGGATGGCTAGGATTTAATGAATATTAGGGCTTGGATCAAAAGTTGTAGTCATGTGACTGTAAGGAAGCCAAGGTAGAGAAATAACTTCCTACACTAATTTTGAGAGGGGGATAACGCAAATTTTTTTATAGATCTTTAACAGTTACAAAAACTTAAATATAAATATAAATAAATATCATGCATACCACAACACAATGATTTACGTGGAGAAAACTCTTTTAGAAGAAAAATCCCACACTCCAAAATCCGCCCAATATATTATTTAGAAATAACAAAGATTACAATATACTTGCAGAGCAAGATTCTCACATGAGTATCACCAACCAGAGATCCAAAGGCAACACAACCACTATCATACTCTCAAAATACATCACAATACATGACCATAATACAATGCCCTAATAAAATAGGGTTGCCTTCTAGGGTAAGTCAAGCTAATAAAATATTGGTTGTCTGATCTAAGACCTAATGATGAATGGTTCAGATTTACAATAATAAAATATAAATAAAATTTTCCTTTCAATGGTGTTGGCCCCAGGCCCCCAACCAGGGGGTGATACCCTTGGACCCCTCGCACCCCCCCCCCTCACCCCCTTGTCATTTTCGTATGAACAGTACCTTATGTATCAACAATAATTTATGTAATTGCAAGGTTGAGACACATTTTCCCAATAGTGGCAAGTGTCACATGAGGGATAATGGCTAGGTTTAGGATTTGATTAGGAAACAGTAGGGAAAATATTTATGTGAATGGTTGAGATTTGGAGATGTATGAAATGGGTGAATGAGATGAAAAGTTAGTTTGACTTTTTATTAAGGTCTTAGTTAGTCAGGTGAGAGGGACACTTTTTATATGAGGGCAAGTTTAGATTGTGATCCATGGGAATGAATCTAATGACTAGGATTAAATAAACAAAGATTGAAGGATAAAGTGGAATTAAATATTGGAGCAAAATATAATGTGGGTTATTTATCTTAAATTAATTAATTTAGTTGGATGGTTTTGGGATAAGGGTGATGGATAAATTCATTAAATAAATAAATAATGTTATTTAATTAATTGGTGAAGACAAGGTGGGATAAAGGTGATGAATAAATTAAATAAATAAATAATAAATATTTATTGAATTAAAGTGGGGGATAAAGGTGAAGGATACATTAATTAAATAAAGGTGAAGGATACATTAATATTTATTTAATTAAAATGGGGGATAAAGGTGAAGGTTAAATTAATTAAATAAATAATAGATATTTATTTAATCAAAGTGAGGGATGAAAGTGGAGGATAAGTTAATTAAATAAATAATAAATATTTAATTAATTAATGGCTAAGATAGGGTAAAGTCAAGTGTGGTTAGGTATAGTCAAATTTTAAGTGTCTACATAATGTATATATAAACCACAAGGTGAAAGATGGAATAGGGGATAAAGAAGATGTAGAGAATATGTAATGTAAGGAAATAATAGATAAGAGAGAAGAGAGAAAAGTGTAAGTGACAAATAGATGCAAGATAGAAGAGAAAGAAGAGCTATTGTATATGTGTGTATGAGAGATCTTATATTGATGTAAATATAATGTAATATTAGATAATAAATATATAATGCCATGAAATGATTGGTATATGAATGTGGTGAATGATTATGTATATTTATTTTAATTTATATACATTCTATTATATTACACTTTACTATAATCCATCATGCTAATTATTATCTTCCTCTTACCCCTTTACACTAAGGTATAAACTACACTTTGAAGAACATAAGCATGTATCTCCATTTTGCAACCCCCTCTTTTACAAATAGGGCAACCCATAGAAAGTGGACACACATATGAAGAATAGGGCCATGCCAACATAATAATGGATATAATGCAAACTTGAGGCAAGATCAATGGTTTTCAATAAATAGATTTCAAGATCAATTAAAACATAGTGAGGAAAATGAACTATGATGAATATAATTGGTCATAAATAGTCTAAATTATCCCTTATGAATGATATTGTGCTATATAAGTGATAGGGGAAGCTAGTATTGAGTTAGTATGTAACAAAGATAAAAAAAAAACATGTACTTGCTTTAATTTAGAATACTTATTGGCCATAGAAAGTCAATGAATTACGATAAAATAAATAAATGGCCAGACATATACCCATAAGGGAAGGTTTTTAAAGGATTTTAGCAAGGTTTAAGAACATGGTCTCGATAGAGGGTAGTAATTTTTTGGGGTAGTATAGGTAGTGTGTACATGAAATTTGGAACAAAATAAAAGGAAACCAAAGCAAGTTACAATTCCTCTTCCAATTTCAATGTAACTTCTAATTGAGCATAAAATCAGTAAATAAAACAAATATTTGACAAATCTTACTAAATACAAACCCTTTTTTTGCTTTAAATATGCTCAATATGTGATTGATATGTAGTTGCTCATATTTTATGCATGATTTTGGTAGAATGTATTTGTCAAGCTCATGAGGATGTGATGGTATTTTGATATCATGTAGAAATTACAACTTGTTATGATTGATAAAGGATTGAGGTTGGATTTATAGATTTTTTATTGAGGATGTGGATAGTCTAGATTTGATGTTCAATAAATGGTTGAGATGCATTAGGGTAACTTTATTTAAATTTTTGTTACCTTTTGAGTTAATATAAAAGATGAATGGTCAATATTGATCATAAATCAATGGTTGAATTTACTTGAGTTGATTTTATTAAATGATTGGTGATTGTAAGGGTTACTTTTATTAATGGTCGAGATTTAGTGGGGGGTGGGTGGTGGAGATTTGCAATGTTGACTTTTATTTAATGAGTGGACTTTTATTTAATAATTATGGATGAGCATGTGATTATTTTTTAAAATTTATGTATTTGTGGATGATGAAGAAAATAGATTTTAATTTATTTATTTAGAATAATGTAGGTAAATTAGTCTAATTAATTAAATAATATAATTAGTAATACATTGGTGTGGTCCTATAGTGAATGAAATGGGTTATTAGCATAGTAGTGGTGTCAAAATTAGTAAATTAGCATGGTTGTGTCAACATGGTGTTAGAAATGATGTTAGGAAGCAATGTGAGATATGGTGTTAAAATATGGTGGATTTTAGGTGTCTATAGGTAGGATGCCAACAAGTTATATAACCAAGATGAAAGAGCTTTTTGTCTTGATTAATCCCTTGAAACTCGCCAATCTCAAAAACATCACTATCCAATCATGCAAATGCTTCTAGAATGATTATGTAGATTAAGGTTCCTTTTAGAGTATCATTTCAAATGTGTAGATGTAAATGATATTCAAATTATCTAACAATTATAATGTGCATTGAATGACATTAAATACAAGAACATGACAACAAAATAATATTTAATCAATAATATATTAATGAAAACTCTTCCTTTAAAATAAACACAAAACTAAATAAAATATAACATTAATATACAAATTACACCATTACAATACCTATATATAACATAAAATAAATATATTACCTACCCACAATATAAACAAAAGTATCAAGGACAATAAAGTAGCTAATCATTCATCATAAGCGTCATCCATGCAACTAAACATCATATATTGCAAAATTTTATATTTAAAGTAGCTCATAGTCATCTCTTATTAAACAAAATTTTATATTGACAAAGGCAAAGGACTATATTAGGTAGGTATTTCTTTCTTACTTTCTACTTTACCCTCTTCCTTTTTGGCTTCTAGTGCTTTGTCCCTTTTATGTGGGGTTTCTTTAGTAGTTTAATAAACAAGCCATTTTGGCATTAGTGGTTGGACGGAAAACTTTTATTAAATTATTCCAACTTGTCTTCCAAAATGCACCTTAAATAAATATAAGGGTTGTTTAAAAAACTAAATGAGCATTCATCAAAGTTGACTAAATTTTGATAAAAATATTGGGAGTGAACAAGATAAAGAATCTCCCCATTATCAAAGTTAAATTAGGTTCAAAAGCGAAATAAGCTTTTCAAATAGATCTATTATTAAATACATATTTTAGATATATAAGATCTAGGATCAATAAATATATTAAAATAAATGTTTGGAATTTAAATAATTATTAGGATTTAGGTAGAATTTTGATGGAAATATGTTGTGAATTGGTATTAGTTGGTTTGTTAATGTTTTCAAAATTTTATATATTATCTATATTTTAATTAAGAAAATAATAAAGATAATTCATATGATTGTATCTCACTTTTCTAAATCAAAAATCATTTAAATAAATTAAAATAAGAATTAGATAGCAAGAACAATCTATATTATAATAATAATAAAATGTATTTTGGGAAAACTGTTTTAGGGAAAAAATCATCCATAGATAAAGATATAATTAATTTAAACTGTTTTAGGGGAAAAATCATCCATAGATAAAGATATAATTAATTTACACAATAATGAATTGATCAAAGAAATTATGAAGCAATAATGTCAACACTTGTACATGTGAATAACTAATACCATACTAAAAAACCTATAATATCTTGCAATACTAAACAATATATTAAAATGCTCTAACTCAAAGCATATGCTCATAAATCCAAGTCATAGTCAAGAAAACCATTCAAATGCAAGCACCAACTTTCTTACATAAAATGTAAATCTTATGGTTTGACTAGTCAAATAATCAAACTAGACACTTCATTTAGAAGATATTAATATTGTTCTAAGATGCTCTTCCTAGTAGAGATTATTTTAGTCGTGAATATTTGTCAATTGTTGAATAGTTCAAATTGGGGTCTTGACTTTTGGTGAATAAAGCAGACTATAAGAGGTACTAAATAGTAGTATTTTACCAAAATTCAATTTATTACTAGTTAAATCACTCTGACACGGTTTACTACAATATTTGCATCGAATAAATTTTCCATAGTAAACTATGTGTGATTCAAACCTAATCATCTAGAATTTTTATTACATGTTATTGCTCTATGTCATAATCACTATTATTGTTAAATTTACACTTGTCATTGGGGGCCATATTTGTCATAAAATTATAATTCATGTTTTGGTTATGTATCCTAATCCCATAGAATTTACATAAATAGTTATAGAATTTGATAAAATTTTCCACTTAGAACACATGTAGATAATGTTTTTGCTCCCAACAATTATGTTGTGGTTCACTTGTGGGGTTAATTAACAATGAGATTAATCGTCAAAGTTCTAAACTTCTTAAAGTTCTTTGATTTTTCAACTCAATCAATAATGAATGAGTGCCTGTTGTTGGCAACTACTAGCAATGTAAGTGTTGGTTTGAAAATAAAAATTGGAAACAAAATGCAAATAAAAGTTCCTATTTCAAACCAGAGTAAGCCTCAAATAGAGCATACAAAGGAATAAAAACAATCAAAACAACATTACCAATGAACTCCATTGTAGATTCAATTTGATCCAATGATAGTTTGCAATGTGGATGCTCTTGTTGCACAAAATGATACTATTTTGACAACATATACTTATCAAAGATGGGATGGAAGAAATGAATAGGAGTATACCACAATTTATAGATTTTTGGGAGAGGCAATAGATAGTGGAGATGTGACAGAAAGATCAATGGTGGAGGATAAATGAGAGGAATTCCCTAGGATTGCAGAGATAATGGAGGGTAATGATGGAGGTTTTTGGAATGTGAAGAGCTAGGATGATCTTACAAAAATAGTAATTTGTTGCAACCATGAAGGATGTGGGGGACAAAAGTGCATTTAGGACCCCCTTTATTCTTGGAAGTTGGTGGATAGTATATAGCCTTAGTTAAATAATAATATTATTTAATTATTTTAGCCATGTGATGTGGAAAATATGTTAAATTAAATAATAAAATTATTTAATTATGTGAGATTTCAAATGGACTAATTAAATAATTAGATAGGGAACATTAGGTGAAGGGAAATTGACTAGGTGATGTAATTATTTAGTTGATTTGGCCAAGGGTGTACTAGTGAAATATTAGGTGTCTACATTTTGGCCCTCTTCAATACAATGTCATAACTAAGTGGCATTGTGACAAAGAATAATAAAAAGTAGGATGGTGTAGAGTTCAGGACTAATGTTTAGTAAACTTGGCGGCTATCACACAATTCAAATGAAAAACCTAGTTGAACAATCCACTTGAACCTTTGGAAAGATCTTCATTGAATTATCGACCAAGGTTAGTAAGCTTGTGATGGTATTGGCACTATATGTGCTTTAAAAGACCTAAGAGTACCTAATTCATCCTAGTACACGTGTTACACTTGCTAAGAAATCATAAAACTATATAACAGTAAAGGAAGTAATGCTGACACTTGCTACAAGTACATACAGTAGAAGACTATAACCAATTATTGTCAAGAAATGAATGCTGGTATTTAACTAATACTGAAAACTAAACCTACACTCTCTAGTATAACAAACCTAAGAAAACTAAGGCATAAACATGAAACAAGAATCACCCATGAATAACATAAGAAATCTAATTAACATGCATTTATGAAATAACTACTACAACATAAGTCACTGCACATAAAATGAAGTGAGGGATAGTTACCTTGAGTGGACCTTGCTCAAGTGACTGTCTCCACTGATCTAACTCAACTCTAGCTTCTTAGATTAATGTAATCATAATAATTCAAAATAATTCATTGCACAACTCCAGAGTATCACATAAGATTATACCGAGATATCTTATTCATGAAATCATGATTGAACAATAAACATTGTCTGTGTAAGAATAATAACCAACTAAAAAATATTTGGAAACTAGATTTTCTCTTGAAAAAAAAATCAACTAACTCCTAATACCTCAACCACTAAGCCATAAATATAGGCACGCGGGAAGTTTATTAAAGCAAGGATTATAAACTGAAACCATAAATCACCACTCCCTATATATCAGAGCATGATAAAGACTTAGCGATCTATAATTGAAAAAGGAAGAACAGTCCAAGTAGAACTGAGACTTTGCAATGATAGAACTAGAACGTGGACTGTTTGAATCAGTCACGTTAGACTCCTATCTGCAACAGGGTTCTTCTCCTTCAACATATTTATTATACATCATAATGATGGAAAATCATCTTCATTAAGTGCCTTCATAACTAGTTGATGTGCTCCATTTATTTTGGAACCTCCCCTACTTTGTTGTCTAGGAACTCCTTTAGTTGTGGGTTGCACCTCGTAGTTGTTGTGGGTTACAATCTACCTCCTCTAGGTTGCAAAGAGTTAGTTCACAAAACATGCACAAAATAATAACAACCATAGCTAAGCACAAATATCCATTATAATTTATACATATCCACACATAAATTATGCAATAATCACCACATTATAACCATATTTTCATATACCTTAAATCAAGTTCAAGGTTGCATACTAAGCATAAAAGATAGTGTAGTGTAGGAATATGCATAAGATAAGTGTCTAAGAATGTCTATGAACTTGCATAAAAACATAAGAAAACTATCTAATGATTGGACTCATCATTCCCCCCAACTACCCATTTGCTTTTCCTTAAGCAAATTAACTAAGGTTGGAGATTGTAGTGCAAAGTGATTTCCCTTATGTCTATGACAACATCCACTCCTTTACCTTGTTTCAAATAAAATCCTTTATAACATGAAATTTTGTTCATTCTGATAACCTCTGCTCTATCACATTCCTCATTCTTCTCCCCTATCTAGTGTGGTACCAGGTATAGGAGCATTGGTGGCTGGAATGTAAGTGGTACCCATTCAAGTCCTTTGTCTTTGGCAATATCCATATACCTATGTGTTCTTTCAAGCTTGGACATAAAATTGTAAACAGAGTGGGCCTCTTTCCTCTGCAACTCAGGAGTTAAACTATCCCATATTTCTTGCACAAACTTGTATGAATGATGGAGAATTCCAACAGTTAATATTTTCATTCTTCTATAATCTTGTATTCTCAAGTTCATGATTTTCTTGCCTACACCTTTGTGGTCCAAGAGTTGTAGCCATTCTTCTATGATCACCTCAGGGGTTTTAGATTCTTTTTTGATTGGGAGAGCAATTAATTTCTCTCTCCATATATTCCTACATAATTTCACCCTTAAACTTTTCATTTCTAAAATAGGATACTAGTGCACTTAATTGTAAATCTCCCACAAAGATTAAGGGGTTCCATTATGTGTCTTCAGGCATAACATAATTATGAAAATAATATTCACATAATTTATCCTATTCTTCTAATGTGGCATCAACAAAGATATTTAGAAAATCAAATTTTCTGCTCATAGCAACTGGCTGGTTACTAATTAACCTACTAAACTTAAAACTTAAGAATTTTTCTTACAAAAACAAAGCATATGTTCTAGCTAGAGGTATGCATTTAATGATCTGGGTGGATTTATCTGCAACTTCTTCCACCTTGACTACTAACATTCTCAATTCAATATTCTTTCTCTCCAATAACCTAGTATGCTCTGGATCATTGCTTCTTTTTCCTTCTTCCAATCCTCTTTTTGCTTAGAAAACTCTTGAGTAACTTTCCACAATTGGTATCCTAGGGACATATTTGTACATGGAAAGTTGGAGTTTTTGTGGTAGGGGGTCTTATGTTCTCAATTACAAGTTATTTATTTCTTGCTTTAACAATTGCTACTTGTGCAAGCAAATATAACTTTGACCCATGTCCATAAGTGTGTAATTTTTCCTCTAATTCTTGAATCTTCATTTCCCTTTCTTTGACCCTTTGCTCATAGGTTTTTACAAGTTCTTCCAATTGTTTGATCCTCTCTAATGCTTCTTGGAATTCTTTTCTGACATTTCTTTCTTCTAAAAACAATTCCTTATCTTTCAAAAACTACTCAACACCAACCCCTATGTATTCAAAACCCTCACTATTAAGGATAATTGGGGTTCTCTTCCTGGTTTTATTGGCAAAAAAATATCCTCTGAATCTTAGTCATAGGTAGTAGATATATATCATTTCCTTTTTGTAGGAACATGAACATTTTTAGACACATTGTCTTTCACCTCTGTGTTAGTACCTACTATCACAACATCTTTTTCTTCTTTTGGTTTCTCAATACTACCCATCATAGCACCTTTCCTTCTCAAGCGGTGTGAATTCCTTGCTTGAGTGGGTTCATTTTTTTGCACCTTTGAATGTGTAGAAGAAGAACCACCTCTCTTTCTTCTAGTTTTAGTTTTTTTTCTAGAGGTTGATGGGGTTTCATGTACCTCTTTTTTTGTAGGTTGATCATATGTTGTGTGTGGTGATCTTTGCACACTTTATCCCTCTGATTCTCCCCTGTTGTAGGTAGGTGAAGAAGCAAGTGAAACAGGAGGAGTTTCCCTTAAAGATGTAGTAGGTGACTCTAGGTTTTCCGGAACTACTAGTTCCTCAAGAATATGGTTAATGTATTTACAAATTAAAAAGCTCTCCCAAGACACCTTTGAATGTTGAACCCTAAGGATCCTTTCTACTAGTAGGGTTACCAAATAATAGTGTGACAAAGCTTAATCATTTATCTTCCTTTGGTACTCATACCCCATTCTTTTTAGAAAATTGTTAAAGAAATTAGGTACATTGACCAATATATATTGTGACAGAGGTGACTTAGTAACTTAAAATGCACAGTATACGGGAGGGATTTTCTACCATCACAAGTGATATACTTAATAATATAAGAAGAAAAAGAGGCCCATACCCATGGAAGTGACAATCTCTTCATACCTTATGATGATGAATCAATGTTTTCTCCTACCTCCCTAAACTCATCCCTGGCAACTACCGCATTCGCTCTAACAAGGAAATCAACTCCATTCCTTGGTAGACCAAACACTTCTGCAATTGTATCCTCTGAAGTTTCCACTCTCAAGCCCTTGATAGTGGCTTCATCATGCTATAATGTTGTTGCAAAT
>VDFB02305706.1:0-20184 GCA_007258455.2 Sequoia sempervirens
ACAAGAAAGATTCAAAGCAATATTGCACATGAATTTTTATTATCCAAGTAGCTCTAAGCAACAATTTCATAAAACTCTCTTCACAATATGATAATGAGAGAATAGGAGTTTATATAGAGTTTTCAAAAAAAATTAAAGGCCGAGATCAATCTAAGATCAATGGCTGAGATAAAGACACAACAACCCTAATTAGGGTCTCCCAAAATAACATCCGTAGCGAGTGCATGGAGGACAAGTGGCACAAGGAGCTATCTTTTAGGAGGCGCATCCCTATCCTCTTGAGTGGCAGTATGTTCAATGAATATGAAAACTATTGGGGTGACCTCCATCGTGACATGTGGCAGCATATTCACCTTGAATTCCAATCCGTCCAAGTCATCTGCACACACAGCAAAAGCAGTCTCCCATTCCAATTCCTATCTTCGGAAGGCATCCTGGATGGACAAGAAATTTGATGCCTTAGTCAAATTCTGCTTCAAGACCGGTCTAGTGATGGCGAAGAAAATCTCCTGAGTTCTGAGCTTTAGACTTTCCGAATGCATATCATTTTCTCGGATGGTATCCTTCTCAAGTACATCCGCAGCTACAAGGAAAATCTTATTTTGAATCTCTCTTATCTGTTCCTTAGCTCTGATACCATCAACCTTTAGTTTTTCTAAAACTTCACTTTGTGCAACCAATGCTCAGTACCAAGTGTTAAAATCATATGCAGCCCCTGCTGCAATTACTTTCCCATCAATCAGTTCCTGCTTTGGAACTCCTTTCAACACTCTAAGGCATGGGATAATTTTGTCCTGAACATCTGTAATATCCCTTGAACTACTGATCTAAAATTTTCCTTCAAGGAATATTGTCAGGGTTACCAAGAATGCAAAACAAAGATCTCGGTTACTAATGCCCTCTAACACTTTAGGATTTTTCACCTAAAGGAGAAGGATAGACCAAAATGGCAATGCTCACACTACTTGAAACCACCAATGTATTCCTTACTATTTGACCTTAGTTTGCTAACTTAGGCCTCAAGGACTATTGTCAAACACTTAGCATACAAAGGGATATCTTGCTGATATAAATTTCAGATTGCTCTTCTTGCACTTAACTTCAATTGATAACAATATAAATGCTTGCAAATGATTCCTAAGATGTCTAAGCAAAGGACTAAAGGCAAATGCAACTTTATTTGGCTTTTTCAAATGCATTTATATGAACTCTACATGGAAAAAGTGCACCTGGTGCAAATGAAGCCCTCAAAATAGATGAAGCAATGGCAGCCTTGTATATGCAAAATTGAGCCTCCTCCAAGCCAAATCAGACCAATGATGGAGCCGCCCCTGTTTTTGACTTGCTGCTGATGTAATAAATTATTGAGAGCCTCAAATGTCTCCCTTAAGCACCAAATATTATTGTTTCAGCTTCTTGAATGGAGCGCTCAAGCCCTGGGATGAAATCGATGCAAACTCAGCCTTCTACAATCAAAATTGCATCTCCCAGCTAGCTGCCTTTATGACTGTCATAGAATTTCAGATGTAGATATCATACCAAATTCGTCCCTCAAGATGATGAAATGATGAGCTTACAATCTACAGCTATCTCTAAATCGAATCTCCACAAAAACTTGGCCAAAGGCCACAAAGTTTTCTCCAATGTAAGCACAAATTGGACCCCTGAAGTGAAGCCCACAATTAGCAATAATTCAGCTGATATTTCACAACCTCAAAATTGCTTAACCAATGAGAGTTTTCATTCCCAATGGCTGGAAATGGTAGAAACCCTAGTTGGGTTCTTCACCAACAATCTCAACAAACAAATATCAATTCCTAGATGTGCAAAGAATGAGCCCTTAAGATCCTTTTATACTTTTCTTGGGAGAGCTCACACACTTTTCTTGCCAATGTGGGATAAAAGATATATTTTATTTTTAGTGACTTTATGATATAATATTTTATTTAAGTCACTTTATTAAATTAATTAAATATAAGGTTACTTTATAATATTTATTTATTTAATAACCTTACAAATAATTAATTTAATTATTTAGCTCCCTTATTACTCCCAATCCAACTGAGTCCAGGAAACCATCCACTGACTAGGAAACTGCCAAACAAGACCCTCTGAACAACTCCATTAGCCTACGAGGGTCAGGAAATAGGCTTATCCCATGAAGACTGATGCTCATGAAAATGGGGACATTACAGTCCGCCCTCCCTAAAATTGCTTGTCCCCAAGCAATCTCCACTACAAAGAAACTCCATACCTCGGAGGGTCCAATAGAAGAACTGTGAAATGTCCCACACTCTGCGATCAACACTCAGTTGAATACCAGGATCCCAAATAACTCTGTAGAGTGCCCAACTACTTGTGCACGACACCCCCTAGAAAGATACTGAACCATGATCAACACTGTTATGAACAATTATCCCGATGAAGAGCAATCTACCAAACAAAATGATCCATGGATCCCAATACAATCTAAACTCACATCCATCTGTCACGCGGCAATAAGAACATATGGAAGCATTTGCTAATCCCTCCAGGATGTGATAACTAAAGGTGTCCAGAAGGCCTAGGAATGGATTAGATGTAACAAAATGTTACAATCCTTTCTCGGGATAAGACCTGGAAGAGGTTAGATGTAACAAAATGTTACAATCTCTTTCCAACATTATAAAGCTGGATAGACCTAAAAGGTGTCCAGAAGGCCTTGGAATGGATTAGATGTAACGAAATGTTACAATCCTTTCCCGGGATAAGACCTGGAAGAGGTTAGATGTAACGAAATGTTACAATCTCTTACCAGGGCTATAAGGCAGATAGACCTAAGACTAAGGTGTCCAGAGGGCCTGGGAATGGATTAGATGTAACGAAATGTCACAATCCTTTCCTGGGATAAGATCTGGAAGAGGTTAGATGTAACGAAATGTTACAATCTCTTTCCAAGATTGTAAGGACAGCACCAATACCTTCTCCAAAAGCATCACACTGCAGCTCGAATGGCTTGGAGAAGTCGAGAAGAGCCAAAACGGGACATGAACTCATAAGTTGTTTGAATCGATCAAAGGCCTTCTGTTCTTTTTTTGACCATGCAAATGCCCCCTTTTTGGTAAGATCTATGAGAGGAGCAGCCATCTGAGAATAACCCTTCACAAATCTTCTGCACAATCCACAAAGCCCCAAAAAACCCTTCAACTAAGAGAGGTTTTCTGGTGGAGGCAATCCAAAATAGCCTTAATCTTCTCCTGATCAATGCTAACCTCCTTTTAAAGTTGATCACATGACCATGGTAGAGAAGCTCAATCATTCCAAATTCACATTTGGACTCCTTCGCAAACAAAGATTCTAACTCCAAGATGCTAAGCACTTCCTCCAAGTGCTTAAGATGTTTTTCCCTTGATTTACTGTAGATGAGGATGCCATCGAAGAAGATAAGCACAAACTTCCTCAACTGTTTTTGGAATATCCTGTTCATGCAAGATTGGAATTTCGTGGATGCATTGGTCAACCCGAAAGACATGACTAGGAACTAAAAATACCCAAAGTGACATCTGAAAGCAGTCTTCTCCATGTCCTCCCCTCATTCTGATCTGATAGTAGCCTGATCTAAGATCAATCTTGGAGAAGTATACAACTCCATGTAGCTCATCAATAACCTCATCAATCCTCAGAATGGGATACTGGTTTTTGATGGTCTTCTGATTAAGGGCTCGATAATCTACACACATGTGCATAGTACTGTCCTTGTTCTTCACCAAAACCATTGCAAAAGCAAAAGGACTCTTGCTTGGGAAAATGTGACCCATTTCCAAGAGTTCTTTGATGGCCTTTCTATCTCATCTTTCTGCCTCTTCAGATACTAGTATGGAGTAGTTATGACAAGTTTGGCACCTTCTTCAAGCTCAATGACATGCTCAGTCCCCTTTTTAGATCTCCTTGAAGGTATGCCACCAAACACCTTACTCCGTTGTGTGATCAAGGATTGCACATCAAGATGGTAATGTATCCACTGCTAGATCGGAAGGCATGATCAAACATTTTTCTATCTACTCAACCATGTCATGACGAATCAACCTTTCCATTCTCTTGAACGAAATACAAGGGCCTCCATTTGGCATCCCTCTCAAAACTACCTTCTTCCCATTTGATGTGAACTTCAACTCCATGGTTTGTAGATTCAAGGTGATCTCTCCAAGAGATTGCAACCATTGAATAGCAAGCACTGCATCAGTACCACCAATGCTCACAACATAAAATTCATCTTTGACTTCATAATTACCCAACTGGATAGACATATTTGAGATCTTGGGAGTGCAAGGGATAGTAAAACCATCAGCCACCATGACTTTGAAACCTTCAAATTATTTTGTCTTAAGGCATCTCTTTGCAACAACACCTTCATCTACGAAATTATGTGTTGCTCCAATATCAATTAGAGCAACAATTCGCTGCCCTCCAAGCACTCCACGAACACTAAATGACTCATTCTTTTGAAAGCTAGAAAGCTGGGCAAATGCACCCCACTATCTTGGTCTTCTTCTACCAATTCTGGAGGCTCTTCTTCCTCTCTTTCCTCCATATCAGACTGTTGTTTCAAAAAATCAGACGCTAATTCATCAGCAGAATACACCTCCATATGATTAGATTGGCCTCCTTCAAAGCACTTGTGTCCTAGGGCCCATGGTTCCTTGCAAGTCAAGCATAGTTTCTTCCTTCTAAGCTCATTATAGAGGTCATCATCCATCCGAGAAGGAAACTTCTTGGTCTGATTTGAATCTTTGTGAAAAGGCTTCTTATCCCTCTTGTGTGAAAATGGCTTGGACTGAAATTTTGGCCTGGGGGAGCCAACTCCATACTTCTAGAGTTTTTGATTGCTTCCGTAAGTGTTGGTGGATCAAAATCCTTCACCCACCCCTTCAATGGTTCCATTATTCCCTCTGAAAATAGGACTACAAGCCTCCCTTCAATGATGTTGGACACCATCACGAAAAGCCTCTGAAATTCTGAAATGTAAGTGTCAAGTGAGCCATGTTGCTTCAGTTGTGCAAGCTCACGGAATTTCACCTCAGGATCTTTGGTGTCAAATCTCTCGATGACTTTGTTGGTGAACTCACCATAGGTAACAATGAGGTTATGGCCAAGAGTGACCAAACTATCATACCACCACTCATGGGCAGCCCCATCCAAATGTAGAGTAGCAAACTTGACGACATCTTGTTCTGGCATTGGCCTCAATGAGAGGTAGTTATCGAGCTTCTTGACTCATGATCTTACCAAACACTTGTCACTTCGATCGAAATGGGCCAAGGTAACCTTCCCAAGGGCTTGTTAGAAATCCCTTGGAGGCATAGGAGCATGATTCCCATATCTTCCACCTCCTCTCTTCTTCTTTTGGTTCATGAATTGATCCAATGATAGAATCTTACGGATCTCTGTAGGAAGGGTCACATACTCCACGTAGCTATTCCTTACTTCATCCGCTATAGGAATTGTGGCTTCAGGTTCAACTGGTGGTTCCTCTCTTCGAGTGAAGGTAGGTTGGAGAGGTCTAGGGGTTGATCCTCTAGCCATGTCAACATTTTGGCCACTTAGTCTTCCATTTGGATCCACATTAGAGGCACCGATTTCCGTATTTTGGTTCTGCGGAACAGGAGTCATGTTTTGATTCATTTTGGCCAGCAACTGGGACATCATGTCCATCATGGTATCAAACTTCCTCTCAGCTCTAACATCAACACTTTCCTCTCAGACTAGTCCCTTTTCCTTTTCTGCCATGTTCTCAACTATTATGTCATGGTTTTTGAGAACCTCTGAGAATGTCCCCTCAATGAGAACAGACGGAGTCTAAAACTGTTGTCTCTTCTACTCTCTGTTGTAGTATCTGATTTCTCTATCACTCATAGAGAAATTTTGTCAACTGCGAGTACTAAAAGCACAGGTGGCAGGATGACCAACTCCGATACCACTATAAAATACCACTTATTTTTTCAAAAACTTCACAACTTACACCCGTTAGCATTAGCCCAAAAATGCAATGATAGACAACTAGAAGCAACCCTTCATTTTTAATCACCCAGATCCCATAGAGGGCAAGGTGAGAGCGTACGGTGTAAGGGGATTTGAATGTAATAATAATTTTAGAAAAAACAAGTAAAGCTATTGGCAGCAAGCTAGCGAATAGGGAAAGTAAAGCACTTGGTGGCAAAGCCAGCCACTTCCACTTTTCAGCGAGCTACAAGAAAGTAAACTAAAGTAAAGCACTTGGCAACATAGCCAGCCACTTCCACTTTTCGGCGAGCTACAGAAATGAAAGGAAAACTCGACCACTTATTCAACGAAAGTGTAGTACAAAATAACTGAAAGTGAAAAGCTGAATGGTACTACCATATCAGCGTCACAATGATTTTCTGAGACAAGATATAATGATATGAACTACTCACATTGATAGTCTATTACAACATAGGTCAATCCCTACAACATATGATCAGTTAGGCATCATAAAACAAGCAAATATCATGAATATATCAAGCCTAATATACTGCAATAGCAGCCTGATTTCTTGGACAGCGAACCTGATACACCAATCAGTACCCCTTCAAATGCTCATAACTCTCCAACCACCCATCGAAATGACCTCAAATTTGTTGCAAGGGACAAAGCAAGCCTAGGCATCCAATCTCCAGCTGCTAAACACCCTGAACCAAGCAATATTATTTATGCATGGATCCCAATGCACCTCCAGAAATGGTACGGCCTCCCTAGGAAGGTCGACCTCACCTCATAAATCAGATTCTTCATCTAAAATCACCCAAACTTGTGCAAGGGGTCGCCCAAGTATGGGGAAGCCAAAGAAACAGTACCCACAATTATCTCAACACTTCAAATTAATACAAGCAAAAATGTGGGTCAGCCATGCAACAACCAGCAACATGAAAACTAATAAATCACTCCAAAATGATCTCCAAATTGTAAACTAACACACACCCACACCAAAAATGCAAGAAAATATCAAACCCTACAAGAACAGGAAGCAGAAAGGAAGCCATCACCAATGTACACACTACTGCAACCTCTGAGTGAAGCTGCAACCACTGTTCGGCTAAGAGTTGTCTCACAAGCTCGAAACTGAAGTAAGCTTGGAGGGGTTTCGTCCTCAGAGCCCAAGAGTTCCCTCACCAATCCGACAGCACTCTATTATCATAAAACTACATAATCAAATGACGACCTAAGAGGGCATATTTATAAGCTCAAGACCCAGAAGTTTGAATTGTGATTCCCTCCAAAATGGGACGCCAACCTCGAGGAGCAATAAAATATTAATAAAAATCACTTAAGTCATGACTTAGATGTCCACCTGCGTGAGGAGCCCCGCGCTCAGCTCAAAACCCTTAATTTCTTAAGTCTTTAGATGTTTTCTTAGTTTTTTAGAGAATTCTTAATAGACAGAAGAGAAGGGGCGCAGCATATTTTTGCTTGTAATTTGAAATTTAAAGCAAAAACTCACAAAATGGAAATGCAGTAGTGCTAATTATACTGAAACAATAAGATCATGCATAACAAACATACCCGAAAATCTCCAGTTATTTTAAATAAAGAAATTGCCAGATCTACAGCTGGAAATGATGAAATCAAGCATGAAGGCACGCCAAGACTCCAGAAGTGGTTTCTCCTGCTCAGAAACTGGTCACAATGCTCTGAAATAACTAGGCGCCAATGATAGAAGCCAAAACCCACACAAAAGGAAGGCGTTTCAATTTATTTCTTCACACGCCTTTTTCAAGGCACAATTCCCAATGAAGGCTGTACGGCCAAGAAAGGAAGAAGTAGAATCTCTGATAGAAGTCTCTGTAGCTGTGGAATGATGCGCCACCAGTAGAAACCCTCAATTATTGTAAGCAAATAACAATCTCAAAATAAATAAACTCTGTAGAATCTGTAGAACCTCTGGCTGAAGCTCTCAACATGCACTGATTCGACTGATATTCCACAATCTCAAGAGTGCTCACACTGAAGAGGTAACGTTCTTCAATGGCAGTGTGTTCAAACCCTGATCACAGGAGAATGCACAGGCAAAATGCTCAAGGCAAAGAGAAATAGTCAAAAGATATGAGTTTCAATTGCCAGGGGATGCTTTATACCTAATTGGCACGCATTTCAAGAAGGTACGGCCTTTTGCATCATTTAAATCTTTTTAATTTTTAATTAAGTCTTCTCCATAGTTTAAGACTTAATTCTTTGAGCGCACTTTTTAATATTTTAAGACATTAAAATATTAAAATCCCTTTTTGAACATTTTTAAGTGATATAAAATATTATTAAAGTCAATGTGACTTTAATAAAAGGCATTTAAGTTAAATAATTAACTTAATCACTTAATAATTCATAACTTGCTCAAAACTCTGAATAATCCCGTGCCGTCAGAAGCTGTGAACTCCTGGAATGCCAACGCTCGCTGTGATCCAATCACTGTCCACTGAAAACAAGAACAATCAAACTCTCCAGAATGCATCACTGACCCTCTATCCAAACTGGCTAGCCCACAAGGGTCCGGATAAGGGGCTAACATTTGTTCCCGAATCTGTCTAGCGAGGGCATCATCAGCTTCCTCGAATTTGCTTGTCCACAAGCAAACTCAAAGCCGGATGCACTAACACTATGCCGTCTCCTCGCTGCCGGTAGACCCTCCACTTATTCCCCGATGACCTGATTCAAAATGACGCCTCGAGTCCAAAATGCCCCCGGTATCAAAACTAATTTCCCTCATCATCCAGGGGTGGAAAATCAATAGAAGGAATTACGTGTTGTCCCAACGCCTTTTTGAGGCGCGACACATGGAACACGTTGTGAACTTACTGTCCACCGGAAGATCCAGCTCATAAGCCACTTGACCCACACGTCTGACAACTCTGAAAGGTCCATAGTATCGCGGCTTAAGTTTCTCGGAGCCCTTCTTGCGAAGGGTAGACTGCCTATACGGCTGAAGCATCAGGTACACCAAATCATCGATCTCGAAAGACCGCTCTACTCGTCTCTGATCAGCATATTGCTTTTGCTGATTTTGGGCTTTCTGTATATTTTCCCTAAGTGCTCTCATAATATCCTGGTTCTCCTGTAACAAATCACCAGCACTGGGAACTCTACTGTCACTCAGCAATAAATCAAGAAAGCTCGGAGCGTCATATCCATATAACGCTCGATATGGTGTCATCTGGATGCTCATGTGATGGGTGGTGTTGTAACAGTACTCACATAGGTATAACCACCTCACCCATGCCTTCTGCTGCCCTGAACTATAGTTACGCAAGTACCCTTCCACCCATTTGTTGACGATCTCTGTCTGCCCATCTGTCTGGGGGTGGTAGCTGGTACTAGGGGTGAGCTCTGTCCCACAAAGCTTGAATAACTCCTGCCAGAAGTTACTCATAAATCTGCTGTCCCTGTCGCTAACTATACTGCGAGGTAAACCGTGCAGCCTGAATACCTCTCGGAAGAACAAATCAGCAATCTGAGTAGCCGTGTGTGTAGTAGTGATTGCGAAAAAGTGTGCATATTTCGTCAATCGATCTACCACCACGAAAATACTGTCCTTCCCTTGAGCTTTTGGCAAGCCCGTGATGAAATCCATGGATAAACAATCCCACTTCCTCTCAGGGATAGGAAGCGGTTGTAGAAGACCTGCAGGGTATGTGTGCTCTTGCTTGTTCTGCTGACAAACAAGACATTCCCTGACATACTGGAGAACATAGGACTTGAGACCCTTCCAAGAGAATCTCTCCCGTACCTGCCTATAGGTCTTATAGTACCCGAGATGTCCTGCCATGGGTGAATCATGTAATGACCTCAAAACCCTGTCCCTCATCTCAGAACCTGGGACCAATAAAATCCTCCCTTTGTAGATGATAAGGTCATCTACAAGTGAATACCTGTCATCCAATACTGATCCATCTACTATGCTAGAGGCCCATGGGTCCTTAGCATACTCTGCTACTATCAGATGTCTCCAGTCCTCTGAAACCAGTGTAATAGAACTCAAGTGAGGACGGCGAGATAAAGCATCAGCAACCACATTCTGAGTGCCCTTGACATAGGAGATGTCAAAATCGTAAGACTGAAGCTTGCTGACCCATTTTTGTTGTCTCTCATTAAGATCTCGCTGCCCAAGAAAATGCTTCAGACTATTATGATCGGTTTTCACAGTGAATTTACTACCAATCAAATACTGCCTGAATTTGGCCATGGCATGCATAATGGCCAACATTTCCTTATCATAGATACTGAAGCTCCGTTCAGGACCTCTTAGCTTCCTGCTCTCGAAAGCTATCGGGTGTCGATCCTGCATGATAACTGCACCAATACCCTCACCACTGGCATCGCAATGTAACTCAAAGGGTCTAGTGAAGTCAGGTAGAGCCAAGACTGGACACGTAGTCATGAGAAGTTTGAACTTCTCAAAGCACGCCTGCACGAGTGGTGTCCACACAAAAGCACCCTTCTTAGTCAAATCAGTTAGTGGCGCAGCATGCCGCGAGAACCCACTAACAAACCGACGATAGAAGGCACACAATCCTACAAATCCCCTGAGCTGTGTCAAAGTCTCAGGTGTAGGCCAATCAATGATGGCTCGAACCTTCTCTGGGTCCATGCTGACTCCTGCACCGCTGATGATGTGTCCCAGATATAAAAGCTCTGCCATGCCCAAAGCACACTTGGACTCCTTGGCATACAAGGACTCCCTGTCAAGTATACTCAGTACCTCATCCAAGTGAACCATATGTTCCTCCCATGATTTGCTATAAACCAGGATGTCGTCGAAGAACACTAGTACAAATTTCCTCAAGTGAGGATGGAAAACCCTGTTCATTGTAGACTGAAACGTGGCTGGAGCATTGGTTAAACCGAATGGCATAACCAAGAAATCAAAGTGTCCACAGTGACATCTGAACGCCGTTTTCTCTATGTCCTCCTCTCGGACTCTGATCTGGTGATAACCTGTTCTCAAATCAATCTTTGAGAAGTAGCAAGCTCCATGAAGCTCATCTATCAACTCATCTATCCGAGGAATAGGATACCTGTTCTTTATGGTTTTCTTGTTGAGCATTCTGTAATCAATACACATCCTAAGTGTACCATCCTTTTTCTTCACCAAAACAACTGATGAAGCAAAGGGTGACTCACTCGGCCTGATGTGCCCCATAGCTAAAAGCTCCTGAATAGTTTTTTCAATCTCATCTTTCAGACGCTTGGGGTGCCGGTAAGGAGTAATCATAATCGGTTTCGTGCCCTCATCCAGCTCTATAATATGCTCAATACCTCTATCAGGAGGTCTACCTGGTGGAATAGCACTGAACACCTTCGCATGTTTGATTCGAAGTTCCTGAACATCTGGATGGTATGAAGAAGCTTGCTGATCCAACTGTGAAGGCATTAGCTTGCACTCAGCAGCCCACTCTACCATATCATTACGAATCAAACGTTCCATTCTCCGAAGTGAAATCTCCCTAAGGTTGCTGTCCCTGATGGCTTTAAGAATATGATTTTTGCCATCAATGGTGAATTTCATCTCCATGTCACGCAAATTAAGCGTGAACTCTCCTATTGCATGAAGCCACTTCATGCCAAGAACTACATCCGTTCCACCCATGTTTACAACATAAAAATCTGCCTTGAACTCAAAATTGTTAAGTTTCAAAGGCAAGTCAGGTATCATCCTCTCACAATCGAGAGTTTCCATCTGCAACCCTCACACGTATGCCTTCAAACTGCTGAGTTTGAATACCCCGTTTCTCCACTAACCGTGAATCGATGAAGTTATGGGTTGCACCTGTATCAAGGAGAGATATGACCCTTTGACCAGCTAGGATCCCACGGAGTCTGAAAGAACCCTCTTTCTGCATGTTGGACATATGAGCCTCTTTTAGTTCTGTTTCCACTGCAATTTCTGCTTCGTTCTCTGACTCTTCTCCATCTGTATCATAGATTGGAGCTTGCTGATCAGAAAAATCAGTCAACGGTTCTTCCTCATAAAACCACTCCATGTGCTTGTTTTGCCCTTTTGGTTTGAGGGGGCAATCATGATTAAAATCATACGGACCTTTGCAGTAAAAACAGAGCTTTCTCCTTCTCAAATCATTCATGGTTTCTCGATCTAAAGGGGCTGCAAATTTCTTTTTCTGATCTGTATTATCAGCCTTCTTTGGATCTGATTTATTTTCCGTGTATGATGTGGTAGGCTTCGAGCTCGAGCTAAAAGGCTTACGGGGTGTAGATAGCTCCATGCTGCGAGCTTTCCTCATTGCCTCCTGTAAGGTAGGTGGATCAAATGCTTTAATCCAACCTTTCATGGGCTCAAAAAGACCTTCAATGAACAATATGACCAGCCTTCTCTCTGAGATCCCTGTCACCATAACAGATAGTCTTTGGAATTCACCAATGTACGATTCCAAGCTACCTAACTGTTTCAGCTGTGCTAAATCTCTGAAGAAAAGCTCAGGATCCCTTTTGTCAAATCTCTCTACCAATCTATCAGTAAACTCCTGGTACGAGGTAATCCTGTCATGATGAAGAGTAGTCATACCATGAATCCACCAGTCATGTGCTACGCCATCAAGATGAAGTGCTGCAAAGCGAATGGCATCCACCTACGGGGCATAGTGTCGTGAACGTATCGCTTCTTACTTCAACCCGTGCACGTACGTAACTCGCCAATCGCCATCATAGTGAACCAAGGTTAGTTTGTCGCTGCCCGCCCGGAGATCATTCTCGCTTTTGTGCTCCAGTCACCAATAATTCCCTCGCTCCCCGTGTGCCTCTTCCGCTCATGAATCTCACAAAGGTGCCTCTTAACCCTTTGCGGCAAATTATATCTGGATCGACTTTTGCCGGCATTCACTTTGTTTGTCTGTTCCATTGATATCACCTCCTCTGGAATAGAACTTGCCAAAACCCTCTTTATTTGACTTCATAAATTTATCAAACCCCACAAGCTGGCAGGATGTGAGCTCTGATACCACTGTGATGAGCCCTGCTGGCTCTCAGCTCAAAACCCTTAATTTCTTAAGTCTTTAGATGTTTTCTTAGTTTTTTAGAGAATTCTTAATAGACAAAAGAGAAGGGGCGCAACATATTTTTGCTTGTAATTTGAAATTTAAAGCAAAAACTCACAAAATGGAAATGCAGTAGTGCTAATTATACTGAAACAATAAGATCATGCATAACAAACATACCCGAAAATCTCCAGTTATTTTAAATAAAGAAATTGCCAGATCTACAGCTGGAAATGATGAAATCAAGCATGAAGGCACGCCAAGACTCCAGAAGTGGTTTCTCCTGCTCAGAAACTGGTCACAATGCTCTGAAATAACTAGGCGCCAATGATAGAAGCCAAAACCCACACAAAAGGAAGGCGTTTCAATTTATTTCTTCACACGCCTTTTTCAAGGCACAATTCCCAATGAAGGCCGTACGGCCAAGAAAGGAAGAAGTAGAATCTCTGATAGAAGTCTCTGTAGCTGTGGAAGGATGCGCCACCAGTAGAAACCCTCAATTATTGTAAGCAATAAACAATCTCAAAATAAATAAACTCTGTAGAATCTGTAGAACCTCTGGGTGAAGCTCTCAACATGCACTGATTCGACTGATATTCCACAATCTCAAGAGTGCTCACACTGAAGAGGTAACGTTCTTCAATGGCAGTTTGTTCAAACCCTGATCACAGGAGAATGCACAGGCAAAATGCTCAAGGCAAAGAGAAATAGTCAAAAGATATGAGTTTCAATTGCCAGGAGATGCTTTATACCTAATTGGCACGCATTTCAAGAAAGTACGGCCTTTTGCATCATTTAAATCTTTTTAATTTTTAATTAAGTCTTCTCCATAGTTTAAGACTTAATTCTTTGAGTGCACTTTTTAATATTTTAAGACATTAAAATATTAAAATCCCTTTTTGAACATTTTTAAGTGATATAAAATATTATTAAAGTCAATGTGACTTTAATAAAAGGCATTTAAGTTAAATAATTAACTTAATCACTTAATAATTCATAACTTGCTCAAAACTCTGAATAATCCCGTGCCGTCAGAAGCTGTGAACTCCTGGAATGCCAACGCTCGCTGTGATCCAATCACTGTCCACTGAAAACAAGAACAATCAAACTCTCCAGAATGCATCACTGACCCTCTATCCAAATTGGCTAGCCCACAAGGGTCCGATAAAGGGCTAACACACTGTTCCCGAGAACTGTCTAGCGAGGGGACATCACAACTCCTACTTGGCATCAAATTAACCTTAAAATGCAAATATTACCAACTTGGACGTCCAACATATGAGTCCCCTTTTTAAAACAACTTAAGTTGTGCATCTAGGCGTGGGGGTCAAAAAGAACATCTGCAAAATAAAACAACTTAAGTTATTAACCTTTCCTTTTTGAACTCCAAGAATGTTGGAGAAGCCACTACCACAGTGCTAGAAATAGTACCAAGTGTTGAACTGCTGCCAAACCCCATTGTCAGAAATAGCACTTACTAAAAATAGCATATTGCTAAAAACAATAAGCGACTCCAAACACCATTTGAGCACATTCTAAGTAGCTGTTGTAACTTACTAAAAATAGTAAGTCCAAAAATAGGCACTACTAAAAATAGCAGTGACTGCCCATCAAAGCTCTTTGAAAACCCAAAACGACCCAGAAATCATACTGGCAATCTCCTGCAACCAACTCTTGAAAGGCCATAAAGAAACCTCCAAGAAAATAGGAAACCCTAAAACTACCTCCAAATAGCCTACGGGCTTCCAAAATATGCTAACAGTCTCTGAAGTGACTAGGACTGCGAAGGGGACATTACAGGGGTGATCATTACAGTGTTTGCATTGGTTTAGGTTATTTTGTACAAAAAATAAGAGATTAGTTTCCACAGCACTAAAGGAGGGATTTTGACACACTCAAGGGATATGTGGACTCTCAAAGGAGAGTTCTCTCATCGTGCAGCACTAGAGGAGGGATATTAACACACTCGGAGGAGATTTGGACTCTTGAAGGAGATTTGTTCTCTTGTTGTGCATGAAGGATGGGAATATTTAATGTTCTCTCATGTCGTACAGAGGTTTTGCAGGTTTAACAATTAGGAAATCCATTGATGAAGTCAATTTGGTGTTTCCTAGGTGAGAAAGGAGAATTGGTGGAACTACTCCATCAAAGTTTCCAGAAGAATTGCTATGTTCAACTCTTATAGTATTCCATCCTTTGTTCAAATTCATGTAATAAGGGGGGAAATGTTGGAATATATTGCACCATTAGTATTTAGTTTAGTATAGATTAGAGTAATAAATTAATTAATTAACATGCAAATGTTAATTTATAAATAAATAATATTAGTTTTATTGTTAATGAATAAAAAAAATAGTTAGTTTGTTGGGAAGTTATTTCCCATAAATATGTTGGTTTGTTTCACGGAAAAACAATAGCTTTATATGCCAATAGAATGTAACGTAAAATCATGTTGAGCGAATGAAATCCCAAATTTAATAAATATAATCTTGTTGTGCAACAATGGGATAATCATGGGCGAGGGTCCTGGCTCGATTGGCTAAAGCATCTTGTTGTAGGCAAGAGGTCATGAGGTCCAGTCTCCCCTTGTTCCCGTGGTACTAAAGGGCGTGTCATGCCAGCGTCACCAATCACATGGAAAAAGTTTACCAAGCGCACTGCAATATATAGGAGGGGCTACCTGATTCCTACAATCTAAAAAAAACAATGGGATAATTGTGTGTATTTGCTTTCAAATTTTCACATGAAATACAAATATTTGCTTTTGCTTGTGGTCAATTTTCTTCTTTGTGCATAGTGCAATAAAACCACAACTACCCAAATTGTGTCCTCCAGCACAACTATCACAATTTCTACTTGATGTCACCCTTCAATAGAGATATGCCCTAAAACTCACAAAAACTAGACCTCATGTTTCAAGAATCCTAGAAGCGTGAATGGCAATAATCACAAACCCAGCAGTGAGATAGGAAGGAGAGCAAAGATGTGGAAGAAATGACGAACACAAACACAAACTAGGAATGATGAACTACAGCAATGAAAACAACACTAACCAGCTTCACAAACACAAGTGATAGGAGCCCTAACGGGAAAAAAAATGAGCATAGGTTGTCCCAAATTTCCTAGTAAAGAGAGCACAGATGTGGAAGGAGCAACAAACACAGACATGAACCAAGAACAACGAACTACACAAATGCAAACAACACTAACCAACCTCACAAACACAAGCAACAGAAGCCCTGACAAAAGAAAAAAATGAGCATAGGCTGTCCCAAATTTCGCAATAAGGTTAACTCAAGTGTGATGGGACTTTTGGTATAAGATAAATCAGAAGGGGATATATGTTTGAGGAAATTAAACAGAGTTAAACATTTATCAATTGTTAAAACATTATAGGCATATTATTCAAAAAAGAAATCTAAGTTTCTAGGACATTTTTCAGTAGTTTCCAAGAGGGATGTTACAGAAACCTTTTATTTAATCTAAACATGTTGGTTGAAATTTTGTATTCGGAAAGTTGCATAAAATTGAGAGATTTCAACCACGATGTGAGTTTGAACCTCCTTCTAATTTAGGAAGGTCTCCTTAAAACAAAATAAAATTGATATTATTAGGACAGCAATCGTTCTTCCTTTGTTTCCTCAGAAAGATTATATTCCTCTTCATGCAGCCAATGTTACTAAACTTATTACAACAGCTATGCAGTGAAATTAAGAGAAAGGAAATAAAGTTTCCTGAAAGCACAAAGACTTACGTTATTTCCTCCGGGACGGGAAAACAATTCGATAAGCACAAAGTCTTGAAGAATGAAATCCTATCAACCTTTTTCAGAACGATTACTTTATGGAAATATACAACATAAAACAGCGTAAAATCTGTGACTATGAAGTATCTACTTACTATCCTAGATGAGAAATACTATGAGCTCAAAGACTTATAATTCTTCTCTATTTCTAACGCTAACTATGAATTCAATCCTCACATTTACAGCGCAAAGTCTGCAAATATTTAAATCGAATCTCTTTTCAGCAATCTTCAACAATTCTCAAGTAATCACAAAATAATAAAACAAGGATTCAGCTCAAAGTCTGAAATTCCGATATTACCGGTACCACACCCACCATGAAAGTTTCCTCAGCGACTATTCCATACCCGCAGCCGTGTCAGCAAAAAGATAAGATTAAGCAATAGACCCTCTAAGCATTTAAGTAAGAGGAAGGTTCCGAGAAAAAGGTGGGAGGATCTCAACAAAACTTGAGAAAATCTCTCAACCGATAACTAATTGCGATTGACTTATTCAAAATTACAATCCAAATTGTGATTTGTCTTGTAAGATTTTACATGTAATTACATTTTCGAAAATTGCAAGGAAAGAACACTTGCAATTGCAAAATTTGTTTTTACATATATATTGTCGAAAGTAAAATTACATAAAACAATCTAAAACTTAATTTGTTTCATTCCTATCTTTGAAAGATAAGAATTTGCTGATAATAGTCTGCAACTCATTTGGATCTGGACCCAACGTGTTCTTGGCCACTGCAACTGTCTTCAAAATTACATCAAAGTATCTGATAGTCGCCAATCTATGCTCTTCATAATTAGTTTGCATTTTCTCAAGGATTGTTTGATGATTGATAAGCTTTTGAATCGAATCCATAGAAAATTGCTCTGATTCCATTTGTTGACGAAGACTGGCTGCCATTTCTGAAGTAACTGAATCAGTTTCAAGTAATTCATCTTCTTGATTTAAAACCGTACATGAGATCTTCTCAAAACTTGAAAGAATATCCTGCTGAACTTCATCATTCATTTCTAAAGTGGCCTGGATATCTTTGATAAGATCTTGAATGACCAATGATCTATTTGTCATAAGTTCTTCAAATTCTATGTACTTCTCTCTGTTTGGCAAGATTGAATTGCTGCATAGAATTTGTAACTTAACTTGATCTATCTCATGCCAGATTTTTAAATCCTTCTCAAGTGATTCCAAACTCTGCTTGAAGACTTCCAAAGTTTGATTCAGCTTTATCTTTGCTATTCTGACATTCTTGAGAACTTGCAACGTCTTCTCAATCATTGGAATGCTTTTCTCAATCAGCTGAGTTATCCATGAATCAATTGCTTTAGCCTTTAGCGCAATTCTTTCTAATTGTCTAACTGATTCATTTGGAGGAGCTGTAGATAGAGAATCAACTGCCTCTGATGATCCTGTAATCCTTTGAATGACTGAAACCAGTTGAGCATTGTCTTCTTTGAGCTTTTCCTTTTTAGCTAAGAGTTCGTTATAGCTTTGTGTCAAAATTGTTACTGAACTCTGAGCATCCTGCATCATATTGGCATGAGTCTGCTTGCCCAATTCGACTCTTGTGAATATGTAGTCAGATACCTGCATTTCTTCATGCGGTTTATCAACTAAGGGCTCTGCAATTTCAGCATATTTCATTCTGTTGCTGTCAACAAAAACCTGTGAGACTGTTTTAGCTTTCTTTGCAATCACTGGTTTTGATTTCTTCAATTTTCGGAAATCAAAAATATCAGGAGACACTGCCTGTTTCTTTCTTTTGGGAGCAACTGAATTCAACCATGGAGGAAGATCCAAAGTTGTCACATCTGAAATAGCAACTGCAGTCTCTGTAGAAATGGGCTCAGTTTGTGATACAACAGAAATTCTCGTAGGTGCCTCGGTTTGTACAACAACTATGTTTTGTGCAGAAGACAAATTACAACTAGGATTGGCCATGAAACAATCAAAGTTTGTTACAGACGTATCAATTTCTGGAAGAGTTGTTTCTGACATGGCTGAAAAGATTGGATTGATATCAAAAATACTCTTGAAGTTACTAGGCAAGTTCATCATGGGAGTATTCGTTACAGATGAAGACTGATGGCAAGTCTCTTGTGGTGGAATAGAAGGAACAAAAACGGTGGAAAAGGAATCAACATCACTGTCGATAAGGGACATAGGAGATATGACTGATTCTGGTATTGGAGCTTCAACGTGAGGAGTTATCTCACTTAGAATGGTAGAGGTCTCAAGAACCTCGCCTTCTTCTTGTTGATCTAATACCTAAATCTGCATTTCATTGACTTCTTTTCCTTTTGATATTTCCCTTTCCAACGGTTGTTCTGGAGCTCGGCTTACTTTTAGCTTGATTCTGGTACTTGAAGAGGAAGCTCCTTCCT
Organism: Sequoia sempervirens; assembly: GCA_007258455.2. Classification (NCBI taxonomy): domain Eukaryota; kingdom Viridiplantae; phylum Streptophyta; class Pinopsida; order Cupressales; family Cupressaceae; genus Sequoia; species Sequoia sempervirens. Next base: position 19,221 of record VDFB02305706.1, read on the forward strand.
TTGATTGTTCTCTGATTTCTGATTTCAATCCTCTAGGACCAGCTGGGTCATCTTCAGCTCTAACTTTGATTTTGATAGTCTTGACACCTATGCTTTTGAGCCAAGAGTTGGTGTTCGCCAAGACTGATTGAAATCTATCAAAGATAGAGACGGATTCCTTTTGAGACCATTGAATTGCAGGAATGGGAGCATTAGCAACTCCCTGTTCTTCGTACTCAGGATCCAAAATCTGCTTATCATCAATTACTCCTTCTGGAATTAAAGTCAGATTCAGGTCAATAATTTGCTCCAAAGTTAGCCTGCAATAATCCATTTTGTATATATCCTTCTCTGTACGGAGGTCTGCCCAAATGTCTTCAATGCGATGAACATGAGTGAAGGAGGCTCTTTTTATTTTATCCTTCATCCTTCTGTAATCAAAATCCACCCTAGCTTGGAATCTCTTCAATGTTATCTCCTGAAGTTCAGTTTCCATTGCTTTGGCTCTTGAAGAGGTTGTCAAAGAATACCTGCCAATTACCAATGGATTATGTGAAGAAATACCAATTCCAGACTTGTGTTGTATAGCTTGACGTGAATGAACTGCCATTAACTGCCTTCCCAGCTCCATCAGAATGATCTTATCAGTCGGATATCTTGGGAGCATATAAGGTTGGTCTTCAAAGCAGCCAACTCTCATATAGGTGAATGTTGGAAATTGAAGAAACAAGCAGCCATATTGATTTACCTTATTCCAAGCTGCATCTGATACCCTGTTATTTACCAACTCTTTGTCAAACAAACACATAAAGTAACCAAAGAAGGCATCTTGTACCCTTCTATAATGCGCTCGACTTGGAATAAAAGTCAGCTGGTCATAATATTTCCATACAGGCACCAATGATCTGTCACCTTCAGGAGATAAGCCTGGAAAATGTCTCAAGGAAGCTGCTATGTAGACCAAATATGAACTCATATAGAAGGT
>VDFB02305707.1:0-11018 GCA_007258455.2 Sequoia sempervirens
AATTGTATTTTCCTTAAAACCATCAAACTTTACAATTTTCTCTACAACTCTACGTAGACTCGACCAAAAAATATCTAACTTGCTAACCCATACTTCTAGCCTTGAAATCCTTCTTATAGAAATGAAGAAGCAAACAAGCATCAAGCCAGAAAGCACACACATCACCAGCCAATTGGACCGCTTTGTGACATTCCAAAATTTGTTACAACAACAATTTCCTAGAGAATCCTCTTGTTCATCGTGCCCACCAAGAATGATTGATGCAGCAACAAAGCTTCAAGAATTCCATGCCAAGACTGCCACCAAAAACAAAACTGTAATCCGTTGTAACTGCAACAGCTCACTTTTCAACCGTTAACAGCCTACTTCTTTTTACTCCTCAGTTAAATATACGTTTACCCATTTCTGGTATTCCTCATTAGTTGGCCAATTAAAATTTATTACCTCATTTACCTTGTCACTATAAGGTGTATACTTAACGGCCACCTGATTCGCTTCTCTTTCAAAAGATTCAAAGAATGAACTAGTGCTAACAATTTTATCCATACAGCTCACCAATAAATCATAATTTGAGTCATCACAAATTAATCTAATTTGACAATTGATGACTTCATTTTCCCAATCCTGCCATTGTTGGAGTGACCTGATATTTCCCTGCTCATCAATTATGTCAGGTAGCAATATGTCGCTCTAATCATCAAATTTCTTCACCAATTCTCTGATCTTCCTACTCAAGTCATTTGGTAAGGTCTGGAAACCTTGTAATGACTTAACTAATACATGAGTAGGCCTTAATGATTTGGGCCTATTATTTACATCAAACCTTGAAGCTTTATACATGATGTCAATATCATTGGCCCTAGGGATCCATCTTTCAATTAATGGTACTACAACCTCCTGATTCCTATCAATATTCTTTATTGCACTTAATAATAAAGAATATAAAGAGTGCACAAATGACAATTTGTCATCAAATTTCTCATTTAAATGTCTCAATACAACATTTACAACCTCCCTTTGCTTTAAGAATATTCCCTCCTCACTCACCTTCAAGGATGCTTGTAACTCTAAAATCTTATGCATTAGCTGCTTCTTCGAAGGATCAACAAAGTATTCCATTTCTTCATCAATTAGCTCTAAAGTAGGGCTAAGGGAAGGAGTTTGACTGGGAGACCCTGGTGTAGACACAATAGGAGAAGCAGGAGGCACTGACCTTGATGTGGAAGGCAATGTTCTAATCCCTGGAGCACTTGATGTCTCCCCAATCTGCTTGTTCTTTAACTTGTCCACCTCAGTCTACAGCTCAACATTCCTTTGCTGCATCTTTCCATATTCCTCAATTATGGCATTGTACTTCTCCATTAAGCTTTTATTTTCAGCCTTCTCTTTTTCAACAGTATTTTGGGACAATTTGGCCACATTTACAGTCAAATTAGTAGCCTCTGTGGTTGAGGTCTCTGAAGCTCTCTTTATTATCAACCCTCCTCTTAGATTTGGGTTAATATCAGTAACATTTGGCTTTCTCCCTTGAGGGGCCAAAGCCCAAATTTCTAAAGTTTCATACTCTTCACTGAAGGCAGAATCTTGCAATGTTGCCTTGACCTCTTCTTCAGAGTCTTGTAAGGGGTGCTTGGACTTCACAATAGCATTGAAAGCTACAACATCTGCAATGTCCCATTTAGGTAAAATCAAGACACCAGCTTGATTTACTAATTTTCTCCCATCCTCAGGAGTGATGTTCTTGAACTCTTCCATTAGTTCAGCTTTCACTTCATCATCATTCTCCTGGTCTGACCTATCAGGTCTCAATTCTCTTCTCCTCTTGCATTTATCTTGATATTCTTCCAATTTCATTCTCCATACTAGTTGCAAGAAGACCGAAGTTTTTACAAATGCATTGTCATCTAGAAACTCTTTACATGCCTCCATTCTTGCATCTTGTACACATTTTCCTTTCATATCCAGATCAGAGAGAACCAATTCAGTTGGCCTAGGAGGGGAAGGCATACCCATCTGCATGTCCTGGTCAGTGACAACAATCTCATCCACCAAATCCTCTTGTGATTGTTCAATTATTTTCCTTTTAGGGCTTGGCTCTGATGGTGGTGGTGAGGGACTATTTTCAGGTGATGCATCCAAGTCAATAATCTTGATTGCTCCAGGCGTTTTGAACTTTGGACCTTTTTGTGTAGGAAATTTCATTATTTGCTTTCCCTTTCTATCCTCTTCTTCTTCATCACTACTATCATTTCTCTTCCTTTTGTAAATAGGCCATCTTTCTGTAGGTTGGTAAGCTGGCCTCACTTCAATTGGCCTGGCATCTTGCTCCTATATGCCCAAATCTAACTCCAAGTTTATCTTTTTGGTCATCAAGGTGCCCATGATTTCTTTGAAGTTGCCCATCAAGAAGTCAATTTTCTTATGATATGGATTGAACTCCATCAATGGATCATAATTTGGATCCATTTTGTGCACAATATCCAATAGCTTGTCATAAACTACCCACTTCTCCTTGTTCAACTCATGCTTATTTAGGTCAAATTCATTTCTAATCAAGTCTTTAAGGAAGTTGAACTCATGCACAAACTTACCACCTTTTATCCTTTTTTCTGAAAAGAGAAAAGAAGCCCTCAGGATCATGTTGTTTCTTGGGGCCACACCTCAAATGGTATTCCTCAAAAAATTTCCCAAAATGTATTCAGCCTCCCTTTGAAAAAACAAAATCTGACACCATAGTGTAATTTGGGAAGAATGTTCCTTTACCTTTCCCAGTAAGGTTGTCCTCATGGATACAACCAATCTACCACATGACTTCTGCAAACCCCACTCTTGGTGGCACATTGTATGGCAATATATGAGGGGTCCCCTAAAAACCATACACCCTCAAGACAGTGTTGACTGGGTATGGAATGATATCACCCCAGTTATGGAAAACCTTCAATTATGGCTTCCTCCCCTTTGGTCTGAGGAAATCATGCAACTCCTCAGGAATCCTGGGTACATTTACCATCAGCCTAGCTCTCAATCAAGAAGCAAAACAATTGTCAAAATGCACATAACTGGTGTTTTCCCTATTACATGATAAATTTGCAGTCCATACCTGCACCGACAATCTTTCTCCATCAACCCACTACCTTAACTCCATCTTCTCATAGAATAATTCAACATTCTTATACAAGAACATATACATTAACATGGAATACTAGAAGAATGGAGTGCTTGTATCATTTTTCTACAACTTTGACAGCCCTTCATGTATCTTTCAGCCAATAAAGAAGCAAAATCATAAATTATTGAGAAATTAGGGTGTTGTATTTGATCCCCATAAACATGTAAGCAATAGGCATCACCGTGTTGGGGCGAAAACCCAAAATTTGGCACAATGAGTAAAAGGTAGCCAAGAAATTCTTTGCAAAGCAATTCAGTCTGAAAGGTTCTTGGTCATTAGGGCTAATATGGAATTTTGAACCTCCCGCCCTAGTCAAATGAGGTGGGAGCAACTTAGCTCTGAAAAGTGATTTCGACCTCCCATATTCATGCTTCATCTCTTCAAGATCAATAGGAACCAAGAATGTACTAGGCTCACTCAGATCAAAAACCTTTCAGAATTCCTCTTTGTTGATGCTTAACAGAACCTTTCAATCATTATCTTGAATCACTCATGTGAAAGGGTCATATCGTGCAGCCACTGCCCTAAGCAAGTCTATATCAGGGAACACATTTGGTACCACTAACTTCCCCATATCATACATCCAACCATTAGAAAATGGGTGGGGAAAATTCCTTTGTCCAAACCACAATTTGAACATCTCTAGACTAGTAAGAGGAACCCTAGCATCAGCTATGTTAGAAAAATTATATACTAATCCCTCCCCTAGAGTTTTTCCTCGCATCAAAACCAACCCATTCTTCCTATCATTTGTCAACAAGGGCAATTGATCCAGGAAATCATCATATAAATTTCTATTTAAATAATCAATCTGGCCAGAGTGCTACTTTGTCAGTGCCATCCTGAGTAAACTAGGGCTTCCTTGCTATTTCAAACTTTAAACAAACTAGGGCTTAACAAAATATGAAATTACAGAACAAAACCTTGCAATTTCCCATAATTCAATTAATTTATAGCCCTAAAACAACTATCGACAAGCCCTATGACAAGCACATAGCAAATTTCCCCCAAATTCAAATTCAGAATAACTAGGAGATACAGAAATGAACTCACGACTTTGCGCTTGCAGAAACCCAAATTCTTGTAACAATTTGTAACTTCATCCTTGGCTCCGCAACTACTCTGCAGAGATGTTTTGAATGCTTTATGATACCAAAAGTAAAAGAAAAATTTCTTTATTTCGATCAAACCCTAGTAGTAGATGTCATGTTCCCCATTAAAGGTTACCCACGCGCTGCATGAACGGCTCCAATCGCATTCGATGCAGATTCAAATATTGGTTGTTGATCTTTCACCTTGGTTAGATCATCGAACGACTGCCTTCAAATCAAACTGACATAATCTCCATCATGGCAACAAGGGGCCCACCATACCATGCGTTGCCAACAAAATCCACGTGGCACTCGCCCGTGATATCACAATCGATAAAAACCTCGCAACTTATGATCACGCGATGGCAGGAAACCGTGGATCTTCAACCATCAACAATCCAATTCATCCAACACAATTGCCAGCTTTTTCTTTAAACATCGAGAACCTTTCCTACTGAGATTATAACATCTGCATTGATTTGAAGCATGTGCATCTCATAAACAATTTAGCAACCCGCTGCATAATGTATTAAAATCAAATAGATGCATCAAAGTATTTTATCATCCCTTCGGCATCACCGGACGAGACACGTGGGGCTTGCCCGTGATATCGCAATCAACCAAGATAGTGTGGTAGGGTCATTGCGGGATGGCGGGGAACAGCTGAGAACAAATGATGATTGATCAACGGTCATGCGAACTTGTCCCTCTGCAAAATAAAAACATTTATTAAAGGAATAAGGGGACATCACTAGACCAACGACAAACAATGACATAAGTTGTCACTTAAATGAGGGAGCATGAGACCATCAATACCGGAAAGTCAGTGTCGATAAATATGAAAAATCAAGAGACGAACCGACAATGATGGGACAAGATGTTTAAAACATAAAAAATGCGAACCGATCGCCGATAAGACCACAAGGTTTATGAAGGTCGTCGCTTAACCGATTTTCAACAGATGAAGAGAACCTCCGTGAGATCCCGTGGATCCTCAGGATGGAAGTTCGAATGAAAAGATGCAGGTGAAGAGACAAGAGAAGTGAAGGTGGGCAAGAAAGGGAAGGAAGTCGGAATAGATAAGTGGAAAGGGTTTAAGGTTAAAGTGTATGGTTTAGGGTTAAGGGTAGGGAGAGATAGAGAATTAGGTGAGAGAGAGATAAAGAGACAGAGAGGGTAGAGGGGGTAGGAGAAAGGGAGAGTCTTGAGAGAGAGAGAGAGAATTAGGAGGGGGAAGGGAGGGGAGAGGAAGAAACATATTAGAGTCCTACATGGATAAAATTCATAAATCGGATCTCCCATACATGTTACTGACTGGAAACCTATGTTTGGGCCTCTCATTTCACATGCTTTTCTTCTGCAGAAACTCTTGAGGGACAACAACTATGCCCTCTTGTTTCTCACATCACTTATTCATGCATCCTGCAATTGCAAGCGGTATCCATGGAGACTACAAGCTAGGTAACACAAAAGTGTAAAGAGCCCCTTTATATCATCATTTTGGTTGCAAGCCTCAAAAATAGGTGTCGGGTTGTATGCTGAAAGAAATGACTTCTAACTCAAATCAATGCTTAAACCCTCAAAATCCAAGATTCAAATCCAAAGCTAACATATATCTTCATGATGACTGGAATTTATTTACATCAAAATAGGCGCATGTGACCGTCTGATCAGCATAATAGGAAATATATAGAAATTTTGAAGAAAAACACATATTTTTGAATGTTAAGAGCTTGTATTTTAAATCCTCAACCATCAAAAACCATTACAATGATCACTTTATTCCTTTTAAAGGCCTTTACACATCAACCACTGAACAACCACCTCTACAACTGACTTTTTAATCTTTTATGATCACATGAAACATAAAAAACACTAATTTCAAGGTTGTTAACATCACTATTGAAATGTTTTGATTTTTTGACCTTTCAAACATTAAAAAGTAAATCATTAAATTAATTATGTAATGGAATAAAAATTAAAAACATCATGAAATAATTATGTAACCACATAAGTCAAATATAATTCTATCAAGATATTAATATCAAATAGATAATATAATCGCATAACTCATACATTTCAATGTAATTGATCTTCTTCTTCATCCAACTCTTTCTCTGTATCATCCGATCCAGATTCGACATTGTAAGGATTGGTCATATCATCATCATCATCATCATCAATATTAGTTTCGATAATTTTATCATCCACACGGATATCATCTTCATGAACATTAACTCCTACATCATCATGATCTAGTTCCTCCTCTTCGACATCTTCGTCAGGGACATCATCTACATCATCTTCTAGTTCTTCGGTATCTTCTTCTTCCACCACATTATACTTTACCGTCCTTCCTCTTGGATCATTTCTAACAACAAATGACCAACCTGGTTTACCTAGAACCTCTGAGTAAAATACCTGCTCACATTGGCTTGGAAGAACATAGGGCTCATTTCCAGCTCGCTCGATCGACCTTGTATTAACCATGGTAAATCCATTATCATGTTAAATAACAATTCTCTCAGGATCATTTTCATTCAATCATAGCCTGTACCATAGGACAACAAATAGAATTAATCTCAAGGACTTAAAGCCACACTCAAGTATATCATCCAAAATCCCATAGTATCTATTTTTTGAGACTTCTGGATGTATGTCGCTTCTAGATGAAGCATTAGTCACCTGAAAGACTACAGTTATACTAGAATCACAAGTTTTCTTCATGTCATCGAACATTTTGATTCAAAATTTATGACCATTGCACCACATAGCCTTGTGGTGTTTCACCTGCAATATGTCAAACATGTAAAAATTATTGCAATATCGTCAGTTGATAAACATATTTATTCTTGGCCGAATGTATGCAAAGAAAACAATCTCAACATATATATATACATCAATATAATTTAAAATAATTAAATAATATAGGTGATTAATATATTTATACATATTTGTTTATCTCTTAAACCATATGCTAAATCAATTTCCCTTTGTTTAACATTGGAATCTCCATTACGATGAGCTTATTTAACCAATGAAGCCACACCTTCCCATGTTAAAGTGCGACCAGATTGTTAACATCGTTCAATCCATACCGTCATCCAATCAAAATTGTTTGCGACGTACAAATGTAGTGCATCCCACTCTCGACCAACTGTATCAAAAAAATTGAAATTCTGGGCAATGATATGGTGGTTAAATACCACGATTATACAACCTTAATTTATAATTGATGTATATTGAAGTTAAGAAATTAGACAATTTACAATATACATAAAACCGTATGTAAAATGTATTCAATTAAATCACCATGACCATCCTTTATTACCTCTCTATTTCTCACTCAATCTACCTTTCCCCATTAGGTACTCCCCTTCGGTACATTCCCATGGAGTTGGGATCCCAAATGTGATCTATGGATCTGCTGCAAACTTAGGAAGATATTCACTAATGCCTGCCATGGTCAAGGTATACCATATATCCCTCCACCATAGAACCCTCGGGGATGTGCTTTTTGTTCTAACCAAAGCGCTAAAATTTCAGTGCCTCTCAACCATCCCACATTGATATTGTGTGCAGTCGCACAATTCAATCCTCCCTCAACTTAATTGTATGGTGTGTTCTTGTGCATTGAAAAATGTAGAGAGGTAGACACTTTCATTTCACACATTAGGCGAGGAATTTTTCTCTTCTAATAATTTATATCTTCTTTATGGTTTCTTTTGAATGATAGCCATCTACAGTGATTCAAAGAACAAATATATGATTTAAACAAAATATACATTATATTACATAACAAAGTAAAACAAATGACAATTATAAGATGCTTATACAATGAATTGAACAAATATCGCTACTTACCTCATGTATTTTCCAAGATCATATATAACTTGCTTGACATTGTTGTCAAAGTTGTCTAGGAGAGATAGAGGTAGAATGTACTGCAACAATTATAAAATGATATTTTCATTATTTTTCCACAAGTAGTAAACATAATACACTAAAAAGTGTAATGCCCCTCCACATTGTGTATCGTTGTTGATGATACCTGAGTGTGTGCCTTGTTTAATTACCTCGTGTAGATAGAAAACATCAAAATTAAAGTCATGAAGATAATTTAATAGAAGTCTTTTATGATGGATGAATAAATTAAATACATAATGTTAAGGTGATTGTTTGATTTTCATAAACTAAACTTTATGATGAATTATTTTATAATTACTGTTATAATAAAATGAAATTTTGAGGTAAGAAAATAAATATTAAGATGATTTTTAAATGAAAAAGTATTTGGAAATTAAACATTAAAAAAAGATTAATTACCAAATTATAGTTGAAATAAATTAAAATGGTAAAATATGAAATAAAATATTGAATTGGAAAAGCTGCAATTATTAAATAGCTACAAATAGAAAGAAATTAATGTGGAAATAACTAAGTCAGTTTTATTATAATTTGTGGGATGGCAGTCATCCAATGCATGTAGTTGCAAAATTTACGTAATTGGCTAAAAATAAACAAAAAGAAAGTAGGGAATCTTCTTCTTTACTTTCGGATTTTTGAAAAATAAAGGCCTTTTTAGAGGCTTTTCGGTAGGGGAGTTTTCGGGAAAACTGGTTCAAAAAGCCTGAAAATATGGGATTTGTGCATAGGCGGTAGGGATTAAGAGGGCGGGAGAGGCTTTGGAATTGGAGTGGGGGGGGTTTGGATAAAGAAATTGTTGAGGCTGTTGACAGAGATTGTTTTGGAAAACCCAGCTCCAGCATTAACTCAGTGGAATCGACCGAAATATTCCAGGTTCCATTGCCTCTTACCTCTATTAAAAAAACCCTATTTTATTTTTGAAACAAAAATGGTAAATTAGTGGAATGTCTGAATACGGTGGCTTTGGTTTACTTTTATCAACTGTATGTGTCTTATTTTATCATTCCGCATGCCTTACCCCTCAACCTTTTTTTCTCCTGAAATGTCTGCAAAGTATGTACCTCTTTTATTTTCCATGCCTGTAAGTTGTATTTGATATAGATTCATCTCCTATCGATGCAACTCCATACGTTAGATTATACCAAATCAAAATTATTTTTCCATTCAATGTTTTTTTTTTAAAGATTGTGCCATGCTTATCCTTTATAAGCAGCCCCATGGGTACTCACTGCCATTATACTCTTTCACCTACTATGTTTAGGTTGCTGCCTGTCCTCCATTCCCTATTCTTCCTTCCTTATCAGCGCCTAAGAGAGAGTAATTTCCTTTAGTTATGAACAAAGTATACATTTATATAGCCTACTTGACTATGCTTTCCACACCTGCTCCTTGCTTAGGTCGCACCCACCATCATTCTCAAAATGCTCTGGTGATGCATATCATGTTTGCTAAGATCTTGGCTTTATCGTTTCCTTCCCTTTATTGTTCTAGATGGGAATTCATCTAATAAATAAATTTATTTGATAATATTGTTAAGTAACCTCGGTGGACTATGTCAGTGTAGGCTATATTTTAATGCACCTATCTATTCATTAGCCAAAACAGTTGGGACGAATTCATTGTATGGCTGTCTGTCCCATGATCTTCTGCGCTGGCTCATGTGACTATAGGCGGATGTTTGGATAAACCTTGTAAGCCGAATTTTTCCAGAATCACCAACGTAGCTCTCTATGCCTTTCAGACTCTTCCTTTGTAGCAAATTGACTGTGGAAATAGATCAATGAATTGCATGTTGATCAGCTTCGATCCTTGAATCTAGGGGAAATTTCCTTAACATTATTTAACATCGAGAGTTCTTGAGAAGATGAAGTTTACTTGTTGTATTTTTCATTTCGTTCGCGCCATGAAGCACTGATAATTTAATCCTTATCTTTAATTTCTTTTTTTTCTGCCGCCCTTCTTTATGTGCTTTTCCTTTAATATAATCTTTCACGCATCTTGCAACCAAGGGCATTTGATGCCTTAAGGTTGGATGAAGAAGTACGATGCTTTCAGGAAACAATGAATTCACTGTTAAATCTATGGCAATCGTCGTCTTTAATATGATTCAACCCTCTACCCTGTTGACTGTAGAATACTGCCTCTTGTAATCCGTCACCCCTGCTTCAAACTCCAGTAAATATATATACTCTAATCCTTTAAAACGCTCCTTGTGAATCTAAAGATAGTTGTAAACAACACTTAGTGTTGCCTGCATATTTTAAAATTATGATGTTCTTTTAATATAAGCGAGTGTACCATGCGTTCCCTGTTGATAGTATTTTTAGGTCTGTATGTAGTGCGCAATGTGCTTAATATGTAGTCTGCACATTATATGTTTGAAATCTGAAATAGTCATTCACACATGTAAGGAGGTTAGTCTTAGTCTTACAATGCTTCATTGTATAGTGCAATCTTTAAAATAAAGTAAACTATATTAAATTCCTTAAGTCTAAGGAAAGAAAGAGAAGTCTACGTGGCAGTCTTTAATTTAAGCTATCCCTTAAATAAAGTAAAGGGAGAATATTCTCCTTTATTTTTTTTAAGGAATCTTGTAAACTAAATTTAGTGTAAATAAGATACCCTTAGATAAGCTCCTTTTAAAGAAAAGCAAATAATATGCTATGAAGGTAAAAATAGAGTAATTAATTTTATGTGATTCCTTTTATGCTTATAACTCCTTTAAATTATTTTTAAGATAAATTACTTTTAGGGTAAATTAAATATGTAAAATCTACTTTTGGTTACTATAGAAAAACAATTGCTTAGAATTGAATAACTTGTGATATAAA
>VDFB02305709.1:0-23461 GCA_007258455.2 Sequoia sempervirens
CATTTCATTAATTTTGGGTAAAAAAGAAGTCGTCAGCCACATACCCTACATATACCCATCATATCGCCACTTTTTGGCCCATCATGATCCTGCACATACCCATGACTTATTGTGGCGGTCTAGTTACCTGGTTGGAAGGCAGAAACAGGGATTTACTAGATCCTCAACCATGAGGACATGGTTGACGGGAGAAGGGGGAGAAATGATGAGTGCATAAAATGACACTTTAATTAATCCTTTTTATGTTTTAAAAGACTTTATTATATATTAATTAACTATGTTGGTGGTAGACTATATGCTTGAAAGTTTGTTTGATTTTTCCTTATATTTAACTAATTGTAGTATATATGAGAAATGGTATTTTACATTAAATGTCTTGATTTTGAATGAAGATTAATGATGAAATGTCTAAGCAAGTTGAGATATTTTGTTGTCTTGATTACATCCTATCTTTAAGGATTTTGTTCAGTTGATTAAGTGCTAATATTATGAGGTGGACGTGTTTAACGGATTTGAAATTTGTCTTGCTCCTGATCGCTCCAGCTGCCTCCTAATGAATGTTTCCAAATTGAAATTTTCAGTCATTTTGAGAACTTTCTGTTCATCTACTTTCACATGGCGGATTTCCTTATGACATTTTTGGTTCTATTTAAGTTTAGTTGTTACCGTTTTGCATCTTGGTAGGGTTTTTGTATTCAAATAAGTGGACATTCTTATAAATATCCATCCTTGGCTTTAGTTTAGGAGTTGGTTAATATTTCTCTTTAGCATTGTAATGTGGATTATCCACACTTTTGTACTACTCACCTATTTTGTCCAATTGGAATGAAAATAAGGAGTTGATCTGAATCTCAATGTTTAAGTCCCACTAGAGGAAAAGCAGGGCCTACTCAACCGAAGGAGGTGACTTGTGTTATTTTCTTTGATTCAATTAATTTTTGCATTGCTCATCTCAGTTGGAAAATAGGAATGTAGATCTCTGTTAATCGTTGCCAGTGAATGTGAATGCTTATTCTTAGATAAAATTCATTAAATCCTTAGAATAATTCATTATGCTTCGCTGTAGATTTATATTCACTCATTTGTTGTAGATTTGATTACTATTCATAGAATTAGATTCATTGGTTATTTTAAAATGCATGTAGTTGTAATGGAAAAGACAATAATGATTTATGGAAAGATAGAACTAAAGTTCGTTTGGGATTTGTTCATGGAAGTTAGTGTTACTGCTTTTTAGCTTAATTCTTCCATGGATAAATTGCAAATAAGTCAAATGAAGTCTGAATTGAGTTATTGGAGTCTGGACAATTGTTAGTTAAGAGACAAATTGGGATTAAGTCCTTAGAACTAGTTAGGAACTCATTGTTAAGATCAGCTCTTGGGAGCTCCTGAAAGATCTTGATAGCTCCTAACAGCTCTTGATAGGGCTAAACCGCAACTAAAGTTCACTCTTTACAGTGCAAAACCCCCAATTTATGGAAACATCCTTATTGCATACAACTCTAAGACACACCCGGTTCGATAATTGATAAATTAAATGATGCAAGAAGTAACATCAATGACCTTGCCCATCATAATGTATAAAACCATTTCATTAAAGAAAACAATTTCACTAAAGACACTGTAGTTCTTGTAGTATTTTTTGATTATCTCTTATAGTAGTGTTACATTTAGGATTAGAATTAAAATAAGTTATACTTATGGTTAGGGTTAAGGTTAAAAATGGAGTTAGAGTGAAGATTAGAGTTAAAATTAGCAAGTAAAGTAAATCAAACTCGAGGTCAATGTCAAACCTCACAACTATAATATTCACTATCCGCATAACATTCAAATAAATTAAGCTTGGAAGAGTTTATTAATCTTAAAATGTTACTCACCTACCTCTTAATCACTATGAAATGCCAACTCATCTATCAACTACATAGCACATTCTTAACCTTCCTCTAAATCAACAACAAATACTTTTATTACAATTCTAAAAAACAAATATTCCCCACGAGTGACGCTTGTTTCCTTTTGTATTGAAGAATGTAAAATTTTTAAAAAAATGATCAGCCCTCCCAAAGAGAGGCTGTGAAAACGGAGAAATCCTGATAAGAAGTTAGGACACCATGAGCATAATAACAAAACGGACAGACACCAATGCGAAGATGCCAAACAGATCAAAGCAAAAACGTATAAGATAGCTTTCAGACAATGAGAGTTGCCTGCAGAAAGAAATGACTTAAACGGCTGGAGATGCATATAAAACAGACTAGCCTCAATCAAAAAGGGAAAATGTTATTGTCAAAGCCAAACACTTGTACATTTATTGAACGGTTGTCGAAAAAGGACAAAAGCATAAAACACAAAACGAATATGACCACCTCACTTCTTAAAAAAGCTCGTGCGTTGATTGTAAGGCCCGAGAGAAAAAAACAAAACATTTAGTAATACACACATTGATTTCAACGGGGGTGTGTTAGCCCTTTTTCTAAAATATTACAGTTCATTTTTTAAGGATATTCAAGTTTTGAATGGTGTATTGAGTGAATTTTTAGTGGGGCAAGGAGGTGCTTTGGGAGTGCTAAAAGGATGTCTTAGCATTTGCTAGTAACAATCTAAGTTTCGGAAGGATGTTGTTCAACGATAACTAGCGAGGGTTGGAAGGATGTAGCTTGAAGTCATTTATTGTCGGTTGTGGCATCTTTTGTGGAAGTAATAATTTCATTGATTTTATATACAAGGATTTGAGTCCTTTCAAAAACTTATTTCTATCCAATTCAAAACTCTCATCAAAAGTATTTACCCATTATATAAAGAATGATCTATTCATTATAATGCAATTTTCTGTGAAAATTGAGGTATTACAAATAAGTTTATTTATACAAGGAATTGAGCCATTTCAAAAACCCATCTCTATTCAATTCATAACACTCATCAAATAGAATTTATTCATGATTTAAAAATCAATATAGTAATTATAATATATTGATTATAGTGACCTGTCAAAATTGAAGTTTTATAAATAGATTTTAATTCTTTAAATAGAATTTGAAATTTATGCAAAGAATTAAGTCCTTTCAATAACTCATCTTGATTCAATTCACAACTCATTAAAAAAAAAAAAACATTTACTCATAATATAAAAGTTGATAAATTAATTATAATATATTAATCGCAATTGACTGTCAAAATTGAGGTCTTACACATACTAAACACTGTAAGCAAAATTGAAACTGACAACAAACAAACACGTTCCTTTTTAAGTAAAAAGGAAAATTGAAATTGACACCAAAAAACTTTTTTGACTTTTGCTTACCAAGAAACTCCGTTACAGTGCATACCTTATTTGACTGGATATTCATTTTACTTTCATAAAAACATTTACCCATAATATAAAAATTGATGTATTAATTATAATATATTAATTACAGTTTTCTGTCAAAATCAAGATCCTAAAACTAGATTTTAATTCTCAAACAGAATTTGGATATATTGACTAAAAGACTATTAGACTTTGGTGCTTCAATTGCGTATGTCATGCAGGCAACGTCACAGCTTTCATTGTAGAGAAAGACTATTAGACTTTGGTGTTTCAACTGCGTATGTCATGCAAGCAACGTCGCAGCTTTAACTGTAGAGAAAGATTATTAGACTTTGATGCTTCGATTGCGTATGTCATGCAAGCAACGTCACAGCTTTAACCGTAGAGGACCACGTAAACTAGACTGCCATCCATATCTCCTAATTGATGTGCTTAAATTTTTATGACAGTGATAATAAATAACAGTCAAAGCTCTGGGAATTGGTCATTCAAAACTAAACACGATAAGCACGTTCCTTTTTAATTAAGAAAAAATTGAAATTGACACAAAAACGTCTTTGAATTTTGCTTCATAAGAGATACAACTTTACAGTGCATACCTTCTTTGACTGGATAATCGAAGAACTGGAGAAAGGAAACTGCAGTTCATTGATATAAATCTACACATATGCTCATGCATTGATGTATTGTTCACATTGTAAGCATTTTCATAGTACAGTAAATATCTTTCCTTTCAGAGATATAGTTCAGACTCTATGGAGAGCTTAAGGGCGCCGCTCAATCATAGAAATGGTAATGAAGAATATTTGTATGAGAACGTCCATGACATTGTGATTGTAGGAGGAGGAGTTGCGGGCCTTGCCACCACCCTTGCCCTGCATAGGTATATCGATTGTATTCTCATTTTTAGGTTTAACTAATTATAATTGGTTGCTCAAAATCTATGTGACAGTGGATTTGGAGACATTGAAGGTAAGTGTTGAGAGTAGGGTTCCTTATACTATATACGGATGTATGGACTGACATGGTTAGTGGGACATCCAGGTTGGGTTTAAAGAGCCTTGTACTTGAGATGGCCGATACCCTTAGAACTAGTGGGGCTGCCTTCGTTATGTGGGCTAATGCCTGGAAAGCTCTTGATGATCTTGGTGTTGCAGTCTCGCTTCGCCCAAATTATTGCCAACTTGATGGGTATTTTGTTTTTCCTTAGATATTAATTTGATGGGTAATTTGTATCTTTTTATTGTAGATTTAAATTGTGTTTTTAAGAGTTTTTCTTTAGTGTCTGGCACTTTGCTTGAAACATAAAATTTTGATCTTTCTATGAATTGTGGAAAATGTGACTGATCATATTAATAAAATTCTGATTTTTCTATGAATTGTGGCAAATGTGACTGTTCATATTAATTAATTATATAGTACTTAAGAAGGTTTTAACATAAATTGTTTTCGTTACTGTGCAGAATTTGTGGGTGGTCAAATTGTACTGGGATGAAAAGGACAGTCCAACTCATAAAGAAGGCTAAAGGGTGATTAAAATGATGATCATTAAATTTGATACGTAACATTTGAAGTTGATTTAGAAATTGTTAATTTAATTGTTTGCTAAAATATTGTGCAAAGGGAGATTAAGAAGGAAAGAGACAAAATATTTTCTGATTCTATTAAATAATCTCCAGTCTTATTGATCTACTATGAATAAATTTTAAAATGCTTAAGGTTTCTGGTTTAACTTTTTGTATTACATCTATATATGTATAGGTGTTCTAGTATTAATCTGATTATATTTCCTCTATGTTTTTTTTTACATGATTTGGACATATCTACTTTTTCAATATTTTTAACATAATTTGGACATGTCTATTTTTGCAATATTTTAAAGAAAAATCTAATTATGTTTTAAATGTTTATGTGAAGATATTTTCCATTTATTTATTCTAGGTTGGAGAGCCCTTCGTCTAGTATATTTCTGTTTTGTTATATATATATATATATATGTGGATGGTTAAAGAATGATAATATAAAGTTAAGTTATATAGGATTTTGAAATATGGATTTTACTGATTTTAGATAATCTAATTTGTAATTCAGGGGGTCAACTATGATGATGGAATCTAGGTGTATAGAAAGAATCAAACTTATAGAAACACTTGCTAAAGAATTGCCTGAAGGAAATATCAGATTCAATGCCAAAGTTGTTATGATAAATAAAGACAACACATCTTCCTTAACCTTGTTAAAGCTTGCAGATGGAACATCTATTACAGCAAAGGTAGATTTTCCTTCAGTGTCACTGATTTACATATGAGATGAATTTCTCCCTCCTAATTACAGAATATGATTATTTGATTTCTTATTTACAATCTTGTGTACTGTATTATGATTATGAATATGTTTACATGATTTAAATAACATGGAAGACTAAATTTTACGTACGTATTGCCTATAGATATTAATAGGTTGTGATGGAGTTTACTCAGTAGTTGGGAGGTGGATGGGTATATCACCGGCAAAGTCTTCAGGATGCACTGCTATTCGAGGCATGGCAACATATTCGGAGAGCAACCAGCTGGAAAAATTCCATTCACAGGTTTGGGGTAGAGGAGTGAGAGCAGGATTCATTCCTTGCAAAGATAAACAAGTTTATTGGTTTTTAACAAGAAGATCACAACCTCAAGGTATAATTTTTATCTATAACTATTGATCCATTAAAAAGACAAAAGCATAGTTTTTGTGTTTATCAATTATTTGTTTTCTTTCCATTGTTCATCTTATTGCATAAATAGTAGAAAAATTAGGAAATTAATTAAAAGCTAGGAAATTACAGCTAATTGTGGCTGATAAAATAAGTAATGGTGAGATCATGTTTCATTCATCATTTTAACAATTAATGTTTAGTTTTTTCTGGCATATGGGTGAAACAAATTAATAATATGTAAAATAGACTATAAAATCAAGTTGTGATCTTCCACCAACAAGTTGATTTTGAGTAGGTTAATTTGATTAAAGGAGCATCATATTTAGGCCAGTTTATTTTATTTTTGTTTCTTTCATCTTACAGTTCCGTAAATTGTCATCCTTGACAATTTCATATTATATTTTTGCTCCCTCCTATGCGATTTGCACATAATTTCTTAAATTATGCATTCCATATCCATTTTTAACATTTATCCGAAAATTAGATATGAAAGATCAAAGTATGCATTTAATATTTTTCCCTTGACACTTTGGATCCTGGAAAAGGGGGGATTTGATTAGGGGTAACAATATGGGGTTGAATATTGGTAGTGAAATTGTAATGGTAGAAGAGAGAGAGGAAATAGATGCACCCAAATAACAGTAGATGAAATATCCTCACCATTTATAGCTTATAAGACATATAGGCCTTGTGAATTACCATTAAATATTGTAAGAATCATGTCAACTAGTTATATATGAAGAGCCAAGATAGTAAGTTCATTAGAAATAATTTCTTACTCAACATTAACATCCATATAAACTTTAGTTTCTATAGAGGAAGTGGAAGGGTAGGGTTTAGGTGACAACTTCTTCTTCAAGAAAGATTAAAATCATGGGTATCTCTTAGCATAAACAATGGCTTCTAAATGATAGGTAACAGAACACAACAAGACACATTTAGATTTAAAAATAAAAAATATTAGTGACACATCATGTTTTAAATTGAAACCCTAACAAGGTACTAAGTGCACGGATTGGGCGAGTCAAACTAAATCTCATGAAATCATGATAAAGCCCTAAACATAGAGGAAATTAATGGAATTACAATAGATAAGAACATAAAAATATAAGAGGATACTAATGCAATAAAAATGATAGGTTTAAAAACAAAATTATTTAAGATATAAATCATAGAGTCAAACCTTAGGGGATGTAAGATCAAATAGGTTCAAGCCAAAACACAATGCAAATTAATATTTTCCTAATTAAATACAATACATAGACATTAGTATAAATTAATCCAATGTAAATTAAATGCAATATGGGAATGATAAAGCATATAAAATAATAATGAATTTCCAAATTAAATTGAGAGAAGATTGTACTTAATGTAGAATTGAAGAGGGAATTTGAAAGGTGATGACTTATAAAGTTAATTGACATTTTCAAAAAGAAAAATTATATCCTTGAAATAAAAACCATCCTTGAATTTTGTGTAGACCTAGAAATCTATGTAGGTCTATAATATGAGTGAAGATTAAATCCACAACATATGGTATTGATTTCTAATGTAATTGATTTAAGTCTTTTAATGTTAAAGTAGTAAGTGTTCCTCACTACTCTTTGTAAATATAAATGATTAAGAAATAACTCCTTAATGTGTTTCAATGCTCAAATAAATGTCTTCATTAAATTCAAGGACATAACAATTCATCACACAAATGTTTGCCTAGTTAACTCTCAATGACTCAGAAAAAAGACAAGAGTTGACAATAATTTATATATTTTTTTTTTAAGTTTTAGGTCGAATCTATGTTGTGCCTGATAGACCTCATGTGCCATAAAAATGACTGAAAACAAGTGTGGATAATTTGTGGATAAGGATGAATAATGAGTGTGAGGTGTAAATGATGATTGAATAAGATTAAGAAAACAGACAGAATTTTACTTAAGAATGTGTCATATTTCACTATTTAGACATATTTAAATATTTCTCTCAATAAACTCAACATTAAATAGGAATTGACATGGATATATAAATTTCACCATTACAATTATCATAATTTCTTTTTAGCATATTGTAAAAAATTCCTCAATTGTCCCATATTTTTCATATTTATTTTGAAATTGATTGAAAGTTCTAAGTGATGATGTCTAGATGTCTAAGTTCATCTTAAATTTTAAATTAATCTAATTTTATTTTTTTCTAATAAATATCTCTCATGATGTTGAAAAGATTAGACATGCAACTTTAGAAATTATACATGATTTTCCAAAGCCCTTTGCAGAACTAATAGGAGCAAGTCCAGCAGAAACCATCAGCTTGGCAGATATGAAGGTGAGGTTGGTGTTGCCATGGAAGAATCTCCTACCTAGTAAAGGAAGTGGAAGTGTGACACTTGTAGGAGATGCACTACATCCAATGACCCCTGATCTTGGTCAAGGTAAAATGAATTTTAAAGTTATAAATCTATTCAATTTTTAGAATAAAATATTTATGGTTTTGATGTATAATAAGAATATTGGATTATGATTTTAATTCTCTGTGCAATTGGGTCCATTCATTGTAGGCGCATGTTCTACTTTGGAGGATGCAGTCGTTCTAGGAAGATGTCTTGGAGAAACTATGAAAAACATAAACACAGTACAATGGGGAGAGGAAGTGGAGAAAAGGATAGAATCTTGTTTCAAGAAATACTTGGAAGAGAGGAAATGGAGAGTGTTTAGCCTTGTCAGTGCAGCATTTGTTATAGGAATTGTGAACGAAGGATCCTCTAAACTCGTTCGTTTTGCTCGCGATTGGATTTTATTTCCATTGTTCTCCATCTCATATTTAATGTATTTTTCGAACTTTGACTGTGGAAATCTGAAATTCAAATCATCCTAAGAGAGAAACCAAACATTCTCTCTTAAGAAAGACAATAAAGGGGTTAAGCAAACCATTTCAAAGTAAAACATTTCCATGTTTATTTATTTTTTATTTTAATTCAGGATTGAACTCTATCTATTTTATCTTTCATTCAAAGTCGGATGTTTAACGTGTGTCAATTTTAAAACTTTATTTTCATCCTTTTTAATTTGTTTTTCACATGTATGAACCATGGAAATTATATTTGTATTTTTTAAGAGATGACGATAATCTTTTTTTATTGCATTCAGGGTTTTATGTTATTTTTAATTATAGTTGTGAGGAGTTGATTTGTATAAGAATTTAATATTTTCTTATTTTATATATTAATGGTCTTATTTATCGTATATTGTTATATTTATGTTCGTGCTAGTGATGAAAACAAGTAGTAAGGGATGCTTGTCATCACAAATCACAATGAATTATAAAAATAGATGGAACACAATGTAGCTGGGGATACATTGAAATTCCTTTTTTCTATCTAGGATATAATTAAGGGGTTAGGTGTTAGTCAACTAGGTAAAATGTAAGATGCATATCTAGTAAGGTTGCATTACAACTAGTCTTTATCCATCCACATGGTGTTTACATGGGTTGTTCACTATGTGTATATGTAATGTATGCATTCTCTACATACCTTGTATATATGTAACATGCGTATGATATAATCACACTATATATAAGTCATGTACATACATGAGTTATTCACCCTTTGCATACATGAAATATTTGTGAGTTGATCACTATGTGGATATTGGATGTCTGTATGAGAATGAGCTAGTCATCTTGTGCATATGGTATATGTGTGTGAGTTGATCACGATGTGGATATTGGATGTTTGTATGAGAATTAGCTAGTCATCTTGTGCATATGGTATATGTGTGTAAGTCGATCACTATGTATATATGTAAGATATGCTTGAGATATTCACTCTATGTACATGTGATATATATGGTTTATAAACTACGATTTTATATGTTTATATTTGTTGAAATTATAATAGTATATGTCTAGGATATGTTTGACATAATATTATCATAAATGGATTGAATGGAAGCATAATATCAATCGATGGTTGTGTTTTAGAACCAATAATTTTATCTCAATCCTAGACACTAAGGTCTCGACTATTCTTCAATTGACAAATATAATGATGTTAGTGATACCTCTACAATATTGGCTAAAAATTAATCAAATAAAAACATCAGAATAAGGACCATGCATTGCATGAGCATCTAGGTCCACAAGTAATCATGTGTCAACCAAAAATATTTCCCTACTCTATGTTTGCTCGGTTTCTTGCTATTTTTTCTTGTAGGAGTTGTTGATCAAATTCCAAATAATTCCTATGTTTTTATGGCGAATTGATGACTTCACCCTATTCAGAAGGCTAATGGGTACTCACATATCCAATTTGGAGGACCTTGCATAAAAATGGAGAAATTTAGAGTGTTGCAGAATATTACCTTATGTTTGGATCTACAAATTTCTTAGAATTTATTAGTTGCCCTTCATTCATCACTAATTATTGATGGGTATTAGAACTTCATCAAGTTTCATTTCAAGTATTTTTGGAAATTTGTGCTATGTTTGGAAATGTGAAAGTTTTGAGCTACCCCAAGCATCATTATTTTCCTACTAGGCCCTTGTGGACTTAACATCTTCACCAAGTCATTCATGCAGAACATCCTATCTGTCCTCAAAATCCCAACATCCTTGCTTGTCCCAACCTACTCAAAATCTTCACCAAATAAAAATTGCGAAAGTAAAGAAAAATGGGGCAGAAAATGAGTTCAAAACTGGAAAACTTCATTCTAGATCATGAAATGGAGAGATTGTTGAGAAGGGAAGGGTGGCTTGAGTTCATACATATGTACGAAGGATTCAAACTTGATTTGGTTGAGGAATTTGTTATGAACTTTCGTGTAAATGCCACCAGGGTAAGAGGGGAAGTGATTGAAATCACCCCTATTGTTATTAGTGAGCTCTCTAAAATTCTAGCTGAAGGTGAGCCAGTGAACAAATGACATGTGAGTTTTGAAGAATTAGTGTCTGCATTCTATGAAGAACTAGGAAGGGGACCATAAATCCAGTGAAATAAAGGGAGTCAAAAGCGATTTGCTCGCAGCAGTTTGGAAGAACAATGGAAAATAGCCATAATGTAACCTGGTTAATGAAAATTTTCACCTGCGAGGGTTTGTACGGAACAATTCTTGGCCCAAGAATGTGTATGCTCACACATTTAAGATATGGAAACATAAGGCCTTCTACAAGAATTAATATTTCTTCCCTTTTATTCACAAAAATCTCCTCTATGGTAGCTAGGGTAGAGTCTAGAGGAGTTTCATCCATTAAATTCCATAGCTTAATTCATTTGATTATCAAACATCATTTCATGAAGGAGTGTGGAAAAGAGGGGTGGTTGGAATTTCTATCAAGCCCCATTGGAAAAATTGGAAATAAATCTAAAAAGGGGACCCACTGTTGTAACACCCCGCCCCGCCTTAGTTATGTTATAACAAAGTGTAAAAAACAAAGTTAACCGAATAATTTTTTTTTTTAATAAAAGATTACACAACTATTATAAAGTTCCCAAGACGTTACATAATCTTAACAAATAAACTCAACACATTATCATCAAAATAAGTACAAATTTAATTTCATGTAAGATCCAGTTTAGAAAACTACATACAATCGTATATCCCAAATGTTTAGATTACAAAAGGTGGGATTTCAAAGAATCTCTATACATCAAAAGATGGTACAATCAATACGCTCTTATACAAGAGATATATTTACATAACAGACAGTGTTCATATTACATCTGACACTATATCCACGAACATGCTCTGCATCATCAAGCACGAACATAGAAGTAATGGGAACCTGCTGCAAGCATAGGATCATCTGCAAGAAAATTCAAAGAGGATAAAGCACGCTTTCCTCCCGACCACGTGGAACCCAAAGGTCCACTCCCTCTGTGCTAGGAGATAATGATAGGTCCACAAACAATGAAGACAGAACACCACATTTATGGGGTGTACATTTCACATCACGACATAATGATTACAAATCAAAACAGATAAAAACTCAGTATCAAATTATATCAAATAGAAATCTGAACACATGGTACACCATCATGATATAGACTAAGAGTGTCATCACATCGTCGGGATAGGTTACCTTGGTGAATCTTCCTAGACTACCGGCCCTCTCCAAGAGTTACCCTGGCAGTCTCTACCGATTCCCGGCCCCTATGCAGACTAATGTGGAGTCGTTACATCTTTCAAGATGACAAGATGGTGACTTGCCATTCCAGGCCTTCTCAGCCTTTTCTCAACCTAAACGAGCATTAAGAAAGTAGGTGAGGCAAACATTATCTGAATTAGTGTTTACAACTACCCAACCCCTAATACATTAGTTAGGTTTTCACTGAATTATCACACCTATGATAGGTTACCCAGACAATCACTTCCGGATTTCAGCCCCTACCGCAAGCCACTCTTCTATAACATGACTCAACATAAAATCAATCTAGGGGATGCTATCAAGCACAAAAATCAAAACCGGAATGTTTACATCCTTCACTAGAGGCAAATCACAATCTCTAGGATGTCACTTCGAAAGACCACAAAATAATACAAAGCTATACCCCCACATAAGAAAAACATAACAATTGAGTATCACAGTTTAGAGATTAAAAAACTTGTTATAGTGATTTTCACTTTCCTAGTCTTAAGGGAAAAGAAACATACGTTAATAATGTTACGAATGTGTACACCACCAAACTGTTACCGTAAATCAATCCCCATAAATTTTAAATTCCTTATAAAAAGAACTATAGAAATGATCATAAACTGAAGTGTATTGAATTTATAATACAAATTTTACCTGACAATCACATTTAACTAATTTCATTAAATAAAGAATTTATATTACAAATAATCTATAGATATTGTTATATTTCTAATGATTTTCAAGAATTGTATATACTATCATTATATAATAACAATACAAACTCTCTATATTTTATACTACAATTACCTTGAAACTAAAATAAAATAAAAGAAACATTTTCACTTATAAAAAAAAACTACACTTAACTACACTTGTGTATAAATAATATCTAACATGAGATAGATTATAAATCAAGATTTTCTAATTAAGGAAATTGCCTGATTTATGCATGCATGGCAAGTTGGACTAAAGACAAGTATAAGCTCCTAAATAAATATCACAACTATGCGTAACCACTGGAACTTCATGCATTCAACACATGAGATCTGATTTATGCATGTAAAGGTAAGTTACCTTTTAGTTAAGTAATAGTTTTCAAAATAAGGAATAACCATACCTTCCAAAGGATAGCTATGACACCTTGCACCATGCATACCCATTAATTATAACATCTAGTGACTTCAAGTTCCTGCGCTAAGTCAATTTTACATCCACGAATATACAATATTCATTATTAAGATTTACATTTAAACCAAACTTTTGTTCCAATTTGCCTGGGAAATCAAACAATAATATAACTAGATAATATTCAAGAATTAGACACTCTTCTGATATAAAGCAGCGCTGAAGACTCAGGTGAAACAATTTATAAGGGAAGGAAAACCAGGATGAAGAAGTAAACTTGTACGCAGATGAGTCAAATCTGGACGCAGGAAACTGGTATAAGAAAAATCTAAAAAAAAATGGATGATAACGGATGGAAAACAATTTAAATTCGTACAGGGACGTTTTCATGAACAAAACTCACAGGGACTTTTTCATAGATAAATCCCACTCTAATCCCTTTCAGAGGCTGCGCGCATTCTTAAGTAAGGAGGTTTGAATATCAAATGGATTAGTAAACCATATATATTATTTCCTTTTATTCAAAATGAATATAATTCAACGGTAACACCGTTTTCACCAGGCAGGCTGCGCAGTAACTTCCTATGACAAATTTCAGTAGAGACTCCACAAAAGAATATCAATCTGCACGTATCCTAAATCCGACATGAGGTTCTTTATGTTGTCCTTCAACTATGTGCGCGATTGGGCAAAAGAAACTCAGGCAAATGGTAACATAAATGAAGTGTATTTGTTTACGGTGCAGATTGTGAATGGGGTCCCCGTATATAACAGAATGAATATATATATATATATAAAAAATTAATTGTACAATATTTTCTTAGTTTTCACAAAGAACGAAATAAAAGAGATGATAACTATAACTTCAGAGTTTCAACCTTTAAAATACTACTTAGACTCATTCAGTATGCTAACTTAGATATATGTATAAGTCAACAGATATACAGGCAAATTCAATCTCTGTTTTTAGATCTAAGAATTTACTCTAAACTCCATTTCATTGTTTTCTTAGCATTTAAATTTTAACAATATTTTCAATAATCTTTGACTACTTATTCTAACTATTTCTCTGTTTTATATGCAGGTTTGATATACCATTAATCTTTCCAAACGTTTAAAGAATAAATTTACTAAAACATAAAAAGAAGAAAACCTGGTTAATCTGGAAATCGAGCTGAAACGAATTTCTGAAACCTTTGCTGATTCCTCGATTAATTTTCCAGACTTCAACGGCGAGATTCAAATCAATCAGTTTTAAATCATGCTTGAAAATAGAATCTAAAAAGAAGATTTCTTCTGAAACAATTGTCGTACTGAAATGTTGCTAAAAACTGATGCCGTCCAAAATTCTTCCCGTGAATGTTCAATAAATTCCAAATCCCCCTTTTTTGATATTAATTCATGCAATTCAATTTCAATCATCAAATTTTAAACTGATAGTTCAATTCGCATTGTAAATAACTCATTCAATTCAACACATTCTTCAAAATATCATAACAGACCTATAACTGACAATCAAGGATTCTTATCTCGTCGAAAATATCTTGCTTTAAAAATATCTATTTCACATAATTCAAGTTGCACAATTAAATCAGCAATAATAATATTTTAATTAAAACATCGCAAAGGAATAACTTTCACTGATAAATTCAACAACTTATTTAATTTAACTTAATAAATTAAATCACAAACGTAGGTATAAAACATTAATAAACATTTAATAAAATTAAACATTATATTCGCAAACACAAAACAATATATATTTGAACACGACAAGACAAATTGGGCTACACGGGTAACACAGAGATACTCGTTCGAAAACGAACGATGGTTTAAAAGGACCTGTCAATACCTCCAACAACATATTTATGATGAATTAGGGTATGCTCAGACCTGACAAGTAGGTGGAGCCGTTACCCGGTACCTATGTCTACAAGAAAACATCAAGGTTAAAACATGTATATATAAACTCATGTTAGAAAACACACCGTGAATAAGAATTGTAGCGTAGTAGGGTACTCACGAATGAGTAATGCTACACTGTCTTATCCACCGACACAAACAAGCAAGATCAATCATATACAATCATATCAACATGAAAACATAAGCAATAATCATAACCAATAAGCCATATCATGAATGAATCTATCACGGTATCATCGAACCAACATAACCAAATAACCAGGATGTCAATGTATCATCCGCAAAATCAAAACAACATAGTATCCAAAATCACCGCTAAAAAAGAAGAACATAGTATCAAGGTAATCTAAAGCATCTACCAAGCATAATCAACTAAACAGTATGTCAAAACGGGAGGAACACTACAACTATGAAAATTTTAAAAATTGAGAAAGGGGAAGCTTCCGGAAATGTATAGAAAAAGGGAAACAAAAGGCTATTGTAAATTGAAAGAGAAACCCGAAGTACAGTGAAAAGAAAAAGGCATGCATCACCATAAGAAAGCCATAATATTGCTGACGCTAACACCAATGTTCTAACTTCTCCTAAAAAACCAGTTGAAACCCTTGCAACCACTCAAGATGCCTTGAAAAATAGTGAGCAAATCCAAGAGCTTGTTCATTGTCCTTAATAGCCTCAAATTCCTCTTGAATCCCCAATTCCATCTCCAAAAAAATCCCCTATTCAAGTGTCTCATGGCTCTCCATCTCAAAAATAGTCCCCTGATATGACAGAAGAAGATAACCCTGTTAGAGAGTATGATGAATCATCTTCACCACCTGTTTTGGTTTTTAGAAGAAGAAAAGGAAAAGAACCAATAGCTGAACAACAAAAATACCCTCAATTGCAAGAAGAAGACGAAGAAGAAATGGAAGAAGAAGAGGAGGAGGAGGATATGGCTAAAGGTATGGAAATTTCTAGAATGAAGGAAGAGTTAGATGAGAAAAGAAAGAGAATGCAATTTCTGGAGGAAAGTTAAGAATAAAGGAAGAAGAACTACAAAATCTGTGTCCAAAATTGACAAACTAGAGAAGGAGATGATAGACAAAGAATTTTTTTTGTAAACACAATTAATTCAAACAGAAGAGGCCTTATAGTAGGCTAATGTACAAGCATTAGCTCAAATAGAGGAAACAACAGGGCTTGATGCTATAGAAATAGAGAGATTGAAAGTTGAGTTGCAACAAAAAGAAGAGGAGTTAAAACAATAGTCAAGTAGATTACATTATCTTGAAGCATCTACTTCATTAGCTCCAAGGAAAGTCCTCTCTCTTACCGCACTCAAGCATAGGCATGAGAATAACCAATTGAAGAGCCAAAATTAGTAGCTGGAAAAAAGAGAGAGATGAGGGGAATGAAAGATTGCGACAAGCAGTAGAGTTCCCCTCTGCAATGTTATCAATGAGGAAACCTTCGAAATTATATGCATTCTTCTTGAGGGAAAGGTTTTTACATTCGAAAATTAATCAATTGGTTTTAAAAAGAAAGACAAATAATAATGATGATTGAGAATTTCTTGAGGATTTCTACAATAGCCATCTTATAGTTCAAAACCAAATGTGCGAAATTTTTTCAGCATGGCTTCATTCTTGGTAATTTTCCACAGTCTTTTCTAAATATTTACATTGGGGAGTTTCAAATTATGTAGATTTTGTGCCTTTGTTACAAAATCAAGTTGAGTGGGATAACAGAATAGCCCAGTACAAGGAGGCACAGGTGAGATTAGGCATTCCAATGAGGAATGAAACACCTTGGTCTATGTCTTTCAGAGCCACCTTTAGATATTTTGCACAAGAAAATAATGTGAATCCTGTCTACAAAAGAAACTTGAATGAAAGAATTAGAGCTTTTAGAAGTGTTCAAGAGCACCTCCCACAAAGAGTCTTAATTACAACCAGGGAAAGGTATAGTAACATTCCAGCATCACTCAGAAGGAGAGACCCAATCTCTCCAAGAAACATCACTTGGAGCCTCACAATAGTGAGATCCCTGATACATGTCATTGAGGAGAAGAATACAAACTGGGTAGGAATGAGGTTTAGACCTCCATTGCTCATAGCACTTGCACTTGCATTAAATTATCCACCATAGTTTATTGGAGAAAGTTTGAGAGATTGGTTGAGGACAATTGAAGAACAAAATGGATATGTTCAGCGGAGAACATTCCTGTAGTATATGAGGGTATGTGCAGGAAAAAAAAAAAAAAAATAGGCCCTTAGAGAGTGGCAAAATTTAGAAAAATCAGAGTTGGGAAACTTGACATAAAATTTGAATAGAAGTTATCTATATTTTTCAAATATGTAAGAATAGAATTTGTAGAAAATTAGATGTACTTTATATAAACTACTAGGTTTATTTTTTAAAAACAAAATCTATTTGGTGAGTGAAAATTTGAAATTTCAATGCGTTAGTACTTAAATTTTAGGGAAAAATGAAGTAGGTGTGCATTGACCACCTAACCACGGTAATAAAATGATAATATTTTAGATATGAGTAGAAGGGACTCATGTCAGATGTGATGCATAATTTTTGTAATTTATTTCCAAGTAAATAATTAATTATGATTTTTTAATTACAACTTTTAAAAAATATAAAAACTCGTACGTCTAAGCACCTTAGCTTGGTCAAAACGTCATGAAATTCAATTTTTCTTTTTTTAATCCTATAGTATATGAAGCATAGAATGTGACACACATTTTGGATTCAAAAAATGTGATATCGTTTGAAAGCTATAGATGTTTTTCAATCAGCCTATCAATTAGGACTTTAGTCATAATTCAAATAGAAAACGAATAATAATTATTATTAAATTCAAAGTAAAGCATAATTTATATTGCAATTCTGGAAAGCTGAAGTCTCCTTTAAAACCCTTTTTCATTTCTTAATTTTGGGTGAAATTAAAATTGACCACATACCTACATACATATACCCATCGTATAAGCCACTTTTGGCCCGGCATCGCTGATCACTTTGACCTACCGCCTTTGACTTATTGTGGCGGTCTAGTTACCTGGTTGGAAGGCAGAAACAGGGATTTACTAGATCCTCAACCATGAGGACATGGTTGACGGGAGAAGGGGGAGAAATGATGAGTGCATAAAATGACACTTTAATTAATCCTTTTTATGTTTTAAAAGACTTTATTATATATTAATTAACTATGTTGGTGGTAGACTATATGCTTGAAAGTTTGTTTGATTTTTCCTTATATTTAACTAATTGTAGTATATATGAGAAATGGTATTTTACATTAAATGTCTTGATTTTGAATGAAGATTAATGATGAAATGTCTATGCAAGTTGAGATATTTTGTTGTCTTGATTACATCCTATCTTTAAGGATTTTGTTCGGTTGATTAAGTGCTAATATTATGAGGTGGACGTGTTAACCTTCCTGTTTAACGGATTTGAAATTTGTCTTGCTCCTGATCGCTCGAGCTGCCTCCTAATGAATGTTTCCAAATTGAATTTTTCAGTCATTTTGAGAACTTTCTGTTCATCTACTTTCACATGGCGGATTTCCTTATGACATTTTTGGTTCTTTTTAAGTTTAGTTGTTACCGTTTTGCATCTTGGTAGGGTTTTTGTATTGAAATAAGTGGATATTCTATAAATATCAAATGTAGCTGGATTTAGGAGTTGAATTGTATTTCTCTTTAACATTGTATTAATGGATTATCCACACTTTTGTACTACTCACCTATTTTGTCTAATTGGAATGAAAATAAGGAGTTGATCTGAATCTCAGTGTTTAAGTCCCACTAGAGGAAAAGCAGGGCCTACTCAACCGAAGGAGGTGACTTGTGTTATTTTCTTTGATTCAATTAATTTTTGCATTGCTCATCTCAGTTGTAAAATAGGAATGTAGTAAAATAGGAATGTAGATCTCTGTTAATCGTTGCTAGTGAATGTAGATACTTATTCTTAGATAAAGTTCATTAAAATCCTTAGAATAATTCATTGTATAGCGGTGTAGATTATATTCACTCATTTGTTGTAGATTTGATTACTATTCATGGGAATTAGATTCATTGGTTATTTTAAAATGCATGTAGTTGTAATGGAAAAGACAATAATGGTTTATGGAAAGATAGAACTAAAGTTAGTTTGGGATTTGTTCATGGAAGTCAGTGTTACTGCTTTTTAGCTTAATTCTTCCATGGATAAATTGCAAATAAGTCAAATGAAGTCTGAATTGAGTTATTGGAGTCTGGACAATTGTTAGTTAAGAGACAAATTAGGATTAAGTCCTTAGAGCTAGTTAGGAACTCATTGTTAAGATCAGCTCTTGGGAGCTCCTGAAAGATCTTGATAGCTCCTAACAGCTCTTGATAGGGCTAAACCGCAACTAAAGTTCACTCTTTACAGTGCAAAACCCCCAATTTATGGAAACGTCCTTATTGCATACAACTCTAAGACACACCCGGTTCGATAATTGATAAATTAAATGATGCAAGAAGTAACATCAATGACCTTGCCCATCATAATGTATAAAACCATTTCATTAAAGAAAAAAATTTCACACTAGACACTGTAGTTCTTGTAGTATTTTTTGATTATCTCTTATAGTAGAGTTACATTTAGGATTAGAATTAAAATAAGTTATACTTATGGTTAGGGTTAGGGTTAAAAATGGAGTTAGAGTGAAGATTAGAGTTAAAATTAGCAAGTAAAGTAAATCAAACTCGAGGTCAATGTCAAACCTCACAACTATAATATTCACTATCCGCATAACATTCAAATAAATTAAGCTTGGAAGAGTTTATTAATCTTAAAATGTTACTCACCTACCTCTTAATCACTATGAAATGCCAACTCATCTATCAACTACATAGCACATTCTTAACCTTCCTCTAAATCAACAACAAATACTTTTATTACAATTCTAAAAAACAAATACTCCCCACAAGTGACGCTTGTTTCCTCTGTATTGAAGAATGTAAAATTTTTTTAAAAATGATCAGCCCTCCCAAAGAGAGGCTGCGAAAATGGAGAAATCTTGATAAGAAGTTAGGACACCATGAGCATAATAACAAAATGGACAGACACCAATGCGAAGATGCCAAACAGATCAAAGCAAAAACGTATAAGACAGCTTTCAGACAATGACAGTTGCCTGCAGAAAGAAACGACTTAAACGGCTGGAGATGCATATAAAACAGACTAGCCTCAATCAAAAAGGGAAAATGTTATTGTCCAAGCCAAACACTTGTACATTTATTGAACGGTTGTCGAAAAAGGACAAAAACATAAAACACAAAACGAATATGATCACCTCACTTCTTAAAAAAGCTCGTGCGTTGATTGTAAGGCCCGAGAGAAAAAAACAAAACATTTAGTAATAGACACATTGATTTCAACGGGGGTGTGTTAGCCCTTTTTCTAAAAGATTACAGTTCATTTTTTAAGGATATTCAAGTTTTGAATGGTGTATTGAGTGAATTTTTAGTGGGGCAAGGAGGTGCTTTGGGAGTGCTAAAAGGATGTCTTAGCATTTGCTAGTAAAAATCTAAGTTTCGGAAGGATGTTGTTCAACGATAACTAGCGAGGGTTGGAAGGATGTAGCTTGAAGTCATTTAGTGTCGGTTGTGGCATCTTTTGTGGAAGTAATAATTTCATTGATTTTATATACAAGGATTTGAGTCCTTTCAAAAACTTATTTCTATCCAATTCAAAACTCTCATCAAAACTATTTACCCATTATATAAAGAATGATCTATTCATTATAATGCAATTTTCTGTGAAAATTGAGGTCTTACAAATAAGTTTATTTATACAAGGAATTGAGTCATTTCAAAAAACCATCTCTATTCAATTCATAACACTCATCAAATAGAATTTATTCATGATTTAAAAATCAATATATTGATTATAATATATTGATTATAGTGACCTGTCAAAATTGAAGTTTTATAAATAGATTTTAATTCTTTAAATAGAATTTGAAATTTATGCAAAGAATTAAGTCCTTTCAATAGCTCATCTTGATTCAATTCACAACTCATAAAAAAAAAAAAAAAAAAACATTTACTCATAATATAAAAGTTGATAAATTAATTATAATATATTAATCGCAATTGACTGTCAAAATTGAGGTCTTACACATACTAAACACTGTAAGCAAAATTAGAGCGGCTAAACAAACAAGAGCGTTCCCTTTTAGGTAAAGAGAATTGAAATTGACGCAAAAAACTTTTGACTTTGCTTGCCAGAAACTCCGTTACAGTTACATACCTTATTTGACTGGATATTCAAACTTTACTTTCATAGAAACATTTTACCTGCATGTATAAAATTAGTCGCCATTATAATATTAATTACGGTTTTAATCAAAATCCAAAGATCTAAAGCCCTGATTTTAATTCCTGGGGTTGGATATATTGACTAAAAGACTATTAGACTTTGGTGCTTCAATTGCGTATGTCGTACGGGCAACGTCACAGCTTTCATTGTGAAGAGACTAACCAGACTTTGGTGTTTTCCAACTGCGTATATCATGCAAGCAACGTCGACTTTACTTTAACTGTAGAGAAGGTTGTTGAAGATTTTGATGCTTCGATTGCGGTATGTCATACGAGCAGCGTCGCGGCTTTAACAATAGGGGACCACATGTAAACTAAGACTGCCATCCATATCTCTAATTGATGTGCTTATAGTTTTTGAGCGGTACATTATTGATAACGGGTCGGCTGCAGGGTGGTGATTCGTTTTCCAGAGGCAAACTTGATGGCCGTTCTTTTAATTAAGAAAAAATTGAAATTGACTGAAACGTCTTTGAATTGCTTTATGAAGTCTACAACTTTACAGTGCATACCTTCTTTGACCGGATAATCGAAGAATTGGAGAAAGGAAACTGCAGTTCATTGATATAAATCTACACATATGCTCATGCATTGATGTATTGTTCACATTGTAAGCATTTTCATATTACAGTAATTGTCTTTCCTTTCAGAGATATAGTTCAGGCTCTATGGAGAGCTTAAGGGAGCCGCTCAATCATAGAAATGGTAATGAAGAATATTTGTATGAGAACGTCCATGACATTGTGATTGTAGGAGGAGGAGTTGCGGGCCTTGCCACCGCCCTTGCCCTGCATAGGTATATCGATTGTATTCTCATTTTTAGGGTTAACTAATTATAATTGGTTGCTCAAAATCTATGTGACAGTGGATTTGGAGACATTGAAGGTAAGTGTTGAAAGTAGGGTTCCTTATACTATATATACTTACGGATGCCCTTGGGACTGACATGGTTAGTGGGACATCAGGTTGGGTTTAAGAGCCTTGTACTTGCAGGATGGCCCGTTACCCGCCAGAATTGTAGGGCTGCCTTGGCCCCGTTATGTGAATTCCACAATGCCAGGAGAATGCTTGATAGACTCTTGTTAGTTGTTGCAGACTCGCTTCGCCCAAATTATTGCCAACTAGATGGGTATTTTGTTTTTCCTTAGATATTAATTTGATGGGTAATTTGTATCTTTTTATTGTAGATTTAAATTGTGTTTTTAAGAGTTTTTCTTTAGTGTCTGGCACTTTACTTGAAACATAAAATTTTGATCTTTCTATGAATTGTGGAAAATGTGACTGATCATATTAATA
This sequence comes from Sequoia sempervirens, assembly GCA_007258455.2. NCBI lineage: Eukaryota > Viridiplantae > Streptophyta > Pinopsida > Cupressales > Cupressaceae > Sequoia > Sequoia sempervirens. Next base: position 22,817 of record VDFB02305709.1, read on the forward strand.
AAATTCTGATTTTTCTATGAATTGTGGCAAATGTGACTCTTCATATTAATTAATTATATAGTACTTAAGAAGGTTTTTACATAAATTGTTTTCCTTACTGTGCAGAATTTGTGGGTGGTCAAATTGTACTGGGATGAAAAGGACAGTCCAACTCATAAAGAAGGCTAAAGGGTGATTAAAATGATGATCATTAAATTTGATACGTAACATTTGAAGTTGATTTAGAAATTGTTAATTTAATTGTTTGCTAAAATATTGTGCAAAGGGAGATTAAGAAGGAAAGAGACAAAATATTTTCCGATTCTATTAAATAATCTCCAGTCTTATTGATCTACTATGAATAAATTTTAAAATGCTTAAGGTTTCTGGTTTAACTTTTTGTATTACATCTATATATGTATAGGTGTTCTAGTATTAATCTGATTATATTTCCTCTATGTTTTTTTTTACATGATTTGGACATATCTACTTTTTCAATATTTTTAACATAATTTGGACATGTCTATTTTTGCAATATTTTAAAGAAAAATCTAATTATGTTTTAAATGTTTATGTGAAGATATTTTCCATTTATTTATTCTAGGTTGGAGAGCCCTTCCTCTAGTATATTTCTGTTTTGTTATATATATATATATATATATATAT
>VDFB02305710.1:0-19155 GCA_007258455.2 Sequoia sempervirens
CATACATATATTTGTCATTTTGCATTCTATGTCTCTTGTTCATTCAGCAAATCGATGTATATGTGTGTATCCTTTGCCTATCCTTTCAAAATGCAAACAATGGTACTGGTTAATCATTTTCTTCTGCATCTTTCACGACCCATTAAGGGTTTATTCGATGATGTCAAAATTATTACTGCTTGTTTATGAAATAAATCATTCCTCTTACACTCCTTTTTGCCATGTGTTGTATATATGTATGTATGTATCTATGTGTGTATGCACATACATACATACATACATTTATATATATGTATATATGTATGTATGTATGTGTCATGAATGCTGTATACATCTTATAATGTATGTATATAGCCACATACAGCTTTATACATACCTCTCATATGTGTGTGTGTCTTAATATATACTATACATATATATATGTATATATGCATGTATGTATCTTATGCACATATACACTTTATATATCTCTCTACATACATACATATGTAATATCAATGTGTGTCTTATGTATGTATGTATGTATGTGTATGCCACATACATACATATATACATATATGTGTAGTAATGTGTGTATGTATGTACCTTCTACAAGAGTCTGCCTTGATGGAAATGAGTGGTGGGAATGGGATACCACAAAAAAACATTAAGTCATGTCATCAATCAGTTAAATGAATTAGTGGGGTGTAATAGTGTTTAAGTGTCGATTCTTTAGTAAGGAGATTAATATGTAGGAGTGATTTTTAATGGGCGCCAAAATGATTCTATAAGGTGCTAACATGAATTAGACCCATTGACTTTTGAGCGGATTTGAATGATAAAAGAGTTTTAATTAGATGTTAAAAGTGACAAATTTAGGTGTTTTTTCTACTTTGCAATGTCTATTACTAATTTTTTGCAATTTATATGTATGTATATGTTTATATGAATACATGCATGTATGCTTATGTTTCTATGAATTTTTGCATGTATGCTTATGTTTGTATGACTCTATGCATGCATGCAAACCTGCAAAAAATCACAGATATATAAGGCTTCCCAAATGAACATCGAATCCAAATATAGTGCAGAATTCAATCATATCATCTCTAAAAACCTACGTAACTGGCAACTACAAATTCAAATGCTATAACAAATTCATATTTGAAACACAACAATCAAATTGAATGCATTCAATTGTCAGATTCAAATTTCTAAATAAGAGGGATAGCAGCCAGTGGCATTCACAAATTTTCTCCTCTACTACTATATTCACAATTGAACTTGATTAATTATGTGTTGTTGTACATGCATTATTTCAAAGGTCATATGATGTTTGTATGTTACTAGCCTCGGTTGTGACTACCCGTGGTTGTAAATCTTTTCTTGCAAGCATGGGAGAACAAGGAGAGGTGGTGCAACAATGTTCATGGTGGGTAGTTTGGTAATTGTGTTTGTCAACACACCAAATAATTAAGGATTTTTTGTTCAAATTGTTCTAAGTTTCAAATATTGTTCTATATTTTTTACTAACTAGTATATCTTTTTATTTATTTCAATAACTATTGTCCATGTTTGTTTGTTGTGGCAGGCATGTCAAATGGCTAGGAGGTTGTGAAGAGCATGTCAAATTGTAAGATTACATTTCAGGTAAAGTCTTTCAAGACTTTACTTTGGCTATGACCCGATAGACATTGTGTTCATTTATAATGTTCATTTTTATTATTCATTGTAAACTTACATTTACAATTTACAATTAGATTAATTTCCAAGTGTATGTGTTCAAAAATTTATAATTTCAAATAGATTAATTTATGGATATGTTGCATATAGATGTATAGTTATACATGTATGCATATACTTAGTTGTGTATACATATATATGTATGTATCTATGTATGTATGTATGTACGTATATACATATATATATACATATATATATATGTATATATGTATATATATATGTATATATGTATATATATATATGTATACATATATATATGTATACATATATATATGTGTATATATATATATATGTATATATATATATACATATATATATATGTATGCATGTATACACAACTAGGGAGGTTGTAAAGAGCAAGTCAATTTGCATGATGACATTTCAGGTCAAGTCTTTCAAGAGCTTACTTTGGCTGTGACCTGGTAGACATTGTGTTCATTTATGATGTTCTTTTTTCTTATGATGTTCATTCGTGAACCTGAACAATGGGATTTGATTTATGGTGAGATTTACTTATTCATTGTAAACTTACAATTTAGAATTAGATTGATTTCCACTTACACTTATAGTTACAATTTATGGATATGCTACATATAGATGTATAGTTATATATATATATATCTATGCAACAAACAAACACATATGTGAAGTTAGAATTTTCAAAATAAATTGATGTGAGAAAATACATAGAAACTTATTGAATTATTAAGTTAGAATTTTCAAAAAGTGTGATGTAAGGAAAAATACAAAGTTTGAATTATCATGTTTTCAACTTTTACCAAATGCATTATTTAGAAAACATAAAACTTGAATAGACTAGTGAGTCATATTTTTAAATCACATCAATGATAGATGAATACAACAAACACAAAATTGATTTCGAATCACAAAAGCATAGATCATTAACTTGGAAAGAAGACAAGGAGTCTTCATATATACAAAAAACACATTGGAACACATCGAATTAGATAAGTTGAGAACAAACTACCATTTAGTTCTACAAAATTAGACACTAGTATCCTTTGGCTATCCAATACAACAAACTAGTATCCTTTGGCTGTCCAATACAATAGACTAGCATTCAGTTTTACAAAAAACACTCTAGCACACTTCGAGGTCAAAAAGTTGACAACAAAAAATTCTAATCAAACATCCACAGATTTGATTATGAAGTGGTGTGTCCTTGGGGGTCAACTGACTCTGCGTCAACTGGAGAAGATGTTAAGGACTGTGGATTGTTCTGTATGGCACTTGCTATACAAGCAAGCAATGCATGATTGGCCTCTAGAGTTAGTTGTAACTGTGGAGAGCAGCCTTCAGAAGACCCATTTTGTAGGCTGCTAAGAGCTGCAAAGGCTGGAGACAAAATGTTAATCATGTCCCTTAAAATTGGATGTTGACTTGGAAGAGGAGTTGTAGGAGTACTCTTACTTCTGTTTCTTTCTGCTCTTTTTGCCTACTTTTGGTTTTCCTTCAACTATCTAGCAATCTTTGCTTGCTCCCTTTGAAGCTCCTTTTCATGTCGCTACCTCAGTTTCTCCTCTGTAATTTTTTTTTTTTTGCAGCACGCTCCAATCTGTTTGCCTCCCTCTGTGCGAGGATTGCCTCTCTTTCTGCCTTCCTTTCAGCCATTTGCTCCCTTTTCCTTTCCTACAATTCTTGGTTTCTTTGCTTTTGTGCCTCTTGTTCATTTAGCAAATTGAATAAATCATCCAATGTCAAAATTTGAGACTGCCTACTAAGGCGTAGGACCCCATTGCGACCTCTGTTAGATGATTGGCGCACTCGTTGCATTGGGAGTTGCAAAAAAGTGCTTCTGCTGCCTATTGGTTGATGATCATTGACTTGTGTGCATGGCACATAGTCAGCCTCTTCATCACTTGAGTCATTACCATCGAGTCCATCATCTTCATCATTTTCAGCCTCCTAATTTCTCCCAGTTGTGAAGTAATGGATGACATCTTCAGGATCAACATTCGGTGGTGATGGCATGGACAACCCTTCATCCACTTGAGTGAAATTGAGATGCACCCCTAAGTTCAAAACTGCATCTTGAAATTCAGAAGGCAGATTCAGACTCTCTTCATTTTTAGCCTCCTGATTACATGATCGAACTGCTGGTTCTTATTGAATTTTTGTTGCCTCAATTTTTTTTGGATTTGGGGGAATGTTTGCAGAAAATGTTTCCACAAACTATCCAATTTGTTCCTCATCCCAACCTGCTATCCTCAAACAAGTCTCCGCTACCATGAACTATGCCTCTTCATCAGCTGTATCACCCTCAATTTCTGCTCCCAATTTCGTTCCTTCCTCTTCAACCACGAAAGCTTGGCTTGGCCCCATATCCAAGTCAAGTGCATGTCGATCTAATGGCCAAATTCTTGTTTTTCTAAAACCACTTGCAATGTTATTAGGAGTCAAAGCTTGTGCAAAAGCTTTGCTGGCAAGTGTTGCCAACTCTTCCCTTCCAATGTCAAGTTGAGGATTTTCAGAGAGCCATATAGTCCTTTGCTGTTTGAAGTAGTTCTTAAATGGTGAGAACACACTAACATCAAGGGGCTGCAATTTGTGGTTGCAATGTGCTGGAAGTGTGAGCAAATCTATTCCCATAGTATTTGCTTCTTCGACCGTTTTGAATGCCACATGGCTGCCATGACCGTCAAAGATTAGAAGCTTTCTATTGGTTGGTGACACACCTCCTGGGACATTTTTTGTGAAGTGTTTTAACCATTCCACAAATAATTCTTTGGTCATCCAAGCATGCTCTTGGATTGCCATGCATTCCCTTGGCTCACAGTTAACAATATAGTTTCTAATGTTCCTTTTGGACTTGAACAAATAGTAACCAGGTATAGCTTGAATTGTTGCACTAACACAAGCTAGAATAGTGATCCATTCTCTGATTTTAGCAATTAATTGTGGAATACATTTCATACCTATTTTTGCAATAACTCTCATTGCACAATTTATGCCAGCTTGCACACCTGTTTCATCATAGTTCCATATGTTGTTGGGCCCATAATTATGTTTTTTGTACAACTCCTCCAAGTTATCATAGAATGAAGAAACTATTTTAGGCCGCAGCATTATAGCTCGATCTGTGTCCACTCCTTTGGGTGTTTGAATTGTTAGATCAGGATTCCTTTGACAAAATCCAACCCACCATGACCTCCCTGGTATCCCATTTGTGAATGGGTTAGGCCTCACTCCAACTATGTGGGCCACCGTTGACTTAAGCTGTGACACTTGAAGGCCATGGCCAATATTAGCCATATCTTTACACCATTGCATAATTTTAGCTTCTTCATCAGTCAGGATTGTTGGTGGCCCCCTCTTTTTTGTGGATGTCACACCATTGAGCCATGACCGCAAACTGCTAGGCGAGATTCCCCATTTGATCGTTGAACCTCTGATTGACATTCGATGGTCCTCAACATCTGCAATGGCTTTTTCCATGTCATGCATAGACCAACTTTTCATGCACCGATCTGGGGTTGTCACTTGGTCAGTAGATGGCAGTTCCATTTCTACGTCAGTATTATGAACAATAGGTTCAAAACCATCATTTTCATTGGTTTGTTCTGCATTTTCAGAAATAACTTCCTCGTCCATGTTCACTGTTGGCTCTTCATCAACATTTGGAACATTGAATGTCACTCCATGAGGTACTCTATTCAAGCGCCTCCCACCCGATCTTTTCCTCTTGTGCCTTGGTGCCATGATTTTCAATGATCTTGTACATTGTAAGTGATCAAGTGTCAGAAAAATAATGTATAAACATTGCAAAACACAGATATAAGTACAAAACACAGGTATAAACTTTGCAAAATAGAAAACAGATCTATTTCATCATTAAAATCTGCTCAAAAGTCAATGGGTCTAATTCAGGTTAGCACCTTATAAAATCATTTTGGTGCCCATTAAAAATCACTCCTACATATTAATCTCCTTACTAAAGCACCGGACACCAAACACATTACACCCCAATTAGGGTCCGATTAAAGCATATGACTAATGTTTTTTTTGTTGGGTATCTGATTCTTTTGCATCATTTAATTTGGGTTTACATATATATATGTAGATATAGATGTATTTATATGTATTTGTATAAATATATGTATACATGTATTTGTGGATACATATAATTACATAGTTACATGTATGCATATATCTGTACATATACATATATATATATATACATAGATATATGTATGTATATATATCAATGTTCAAAGCACATTGTATAGACTTGGGTTTTCAAAAAAGAGCACAAGAAATTAACCAAGGGTTTCATAATAATAATTCCTCACTCACAGGAATACAGAAGTGCATTTTCAGATAGATGCAGAATATTCCAGGCAAGGGTTTCATGAGATTAATTCATTAAGCACACAAATTTGGAAAAAACCATGCAAGGGTTTTGACAAATACATATTTATTTTTAATGGGTTTGTCGATTTATGCCCAAAGTGACATGGGTTTTTTATAGACATGTGTTCAAACCCACGAAATTCCTGATCATTTATGGAGACAAAATCATGAGACAATTGACTTTACCAGGTCGTATTTAATCATTTAAGCACAAAAGAAAACCAAATTCACATTTTTTTAAGGGTATGTATGTATGTATGTATGTATGTGCATACGTACATACATACATACATATGTATAAATGTATGTATGTATGTATGTATGTATGTATGTATGTATGTATGTATGTATGTATGTATGTATGTATGTATGTGCATACATACATACATATATACACATATATATATGTATGTATGTATGAAGTTGCATACATACATACATACATACATACATACATACATAAATTCAATGTGGGAAAAGCAGTGTAAGAGGAATGATTTATTTCATAAACAAGCAGTAATAATTTTTTAATCATCGAATAAATCCTTCATGGGTCGTGAAAGATGTAGAAGAAAATGATTAACCAGTACCATTGTTTGCATTTTAAAAGGATAGGCAAAGGATAGACATATACATCAATTTGTTGAATAGACAGAGACATAGGTAAATGCATGTGCTTTAGCATGTTGTATGTGTAGGAGTGAAAAATATAAACAAATCTTCAGAATGTGTGTTAGACCATTAATGAAAGCGTGTTAAATGAGAGTAATGAGGGCATTAATAAAATATTGTTTTGTCACAATAATATCCGTTATATACATGTATATAATATTATTTGTATCTAATATTATGTTTTTAAATACATAATACTTATATTAAATCTATATATATCTTTATATATTCAAAAGCCACAGATAAATGACAAACTAAATAAATGACAAAATGAGCAAAATATCATCGTGCTATAAGAAAAATAAATAATAAATATAAATACAAGTCTTAATACTGAAGTAAATGAGAAAAATGAGCAAAACACACAAATATAAATATAAATTACCATTGTTTGCATTTTCAAAATGGATAAAGAACAAAGGATACCACGGTTAATTGAGAGATGAACCAGAGAACTTGTCATCAAATTGAAAAAATAATATTAATGCTAACCCTTTCTTGTCATTTGAAGTGGAAAGTGAAAATTTTTAACAAATACCGAATATAAAGTAAAGGCCAGCATAAATGAAAATAAACTATAAATTACCTCTGCAGGGGCAGGATATCAGAGGAATGTCTGAGAAAATCTTTATCATGCTTTTCCAGCTGCTTGAAGAATAACTGCAGGGTATTGGAATACGCTAGCTGCTCTTGGATTTGAATCGACAATTGAATGCATTCAATTTGGTTATTGTGTTTGAAATTTGAATTTGTTTGAGCATTTGAATTTGAAGCTGCAAGTTACGTAGGTTTTTAAAGATGATATGACTGAATTTTGCATTACATTTGGATTTGATGTTTATTTGGGGAGCCTTACACCTATATTTAATTGTGTAGGTACCTACAGGAAATGAAATAAATACATATAGCTGCCAGGGAATGTGTGAAAGACTGTGCATTTCAAATCCCATATAGTTAAAAGGAGATTGTGATTATGTCATCTAAAGCACCATTAGCTGTGCATGTATACTTGTAAATATAAAATGTAGTGAGGGACAAACATTTGCAAGTGGGGGTAATTGTAACAGTAAATGATTTAAATGAAATTGTAAATGAGCCTTTTTATGTGCAAGTTGACTTCTTTTATAAATGAAAAGGCATGTTTAGCTGTGTACTATGATTGGTGAGTGACTCATTCTGTTATGAGCAGCTATTGGTGTTGTTGTAATTTTCTATTTGTTCATAAAAAGGTTTTTAGTGGATCAAAGTTAAATTTTTTTGGGGGGTGGAGTGAGCATGGAGGTGGCAGTTTGTTGCAAAACGGGTGAATAAGGATTATTTCTCCCCTAGAACATATTAGACGTTTAAATTATGTAAATATATGTATTTTCCCTGCTCAACAAGGCTATCTTTTTGAAGATTATCATGCTGAACCGGAAACTATGATTCTAAACCACAGGTGAACAACAATAATGATAAATATCAATGGATTTAGCTAGCAAGAAAAAAGGTGGGAAATGAATGCGAAATGGATAAAAAAAAAAATAATATTGAAATATAGAAAGTAAGGAAATACTCAAAGGTCGTATATGCATATAGGTGTGAAATAATGAAGTATCATAAGCTTTGGCATGAAATAATAAAATGTTTGTCGCTTGCGATAAAATCATATGTATTTCATGAATAAACTCATGATCATGAAATAAATTTTAAATTGTTATTGTTTTTGGTCATCTACTTAAAGTAGAGACTGTTGTTACCTTAATTAGAGATGGATTTCGGTGCACTATAGAAGAAAATAAACTTAAAATCGGATAAAATTTCAAAAAATTACATGCATATTATTTAAATAAAGTTATTAATTTAAAAAATAATAAAATTAAATATTTAAATCTATAAAATCAATTATGTGTGTGTACCATGTGATTTTTGTCACCTTCCACATGTTGTTATGATACAATTGTCGATTATGTACTAAAAGTCTTAGTTCTTAATTCTTAGAGATTCAAATTAAAAAATAGACTTAAATATTTACTAAAGCATGTAACCATATAAAAGACCTAGAAGTTGCATAGAAAATTTACTATTAGGATCTATAATATTGTGGATGACTCATTAAATTGACCTCAAGTGATCAATGTTAGGATCGATAGCTACCCTGGCAGTGTTATTGTTTTGCATATATATAGACATAAATATCTAAATTCAAGAATGGTTTTAAATAATAAAATTATACTTCACGTGAATTCAAATTAAAAATATTACATACTTCAACTACGCACCATGGATGACTTGAGCATAACAATTAATGATACAAGTACACTCACCACACCTTTTGTTTGGTCTAACATGGAAGTTTCATGACCTGCCTACTATAGTAAAAATGTTTCATGTATTTAAATTAAGTTATATAAGTATTAAAGTATTCTATTTTAAAGAAACTAATTAAATTTATATATTTAATAATGAGCTAGATACATATGGTTTTAGGGTGAATTTATCGACCTACCACGTAAGGTGTGCCAAGTTGTACAGTGGTCAATGCAATGCATAATTTATCTAATTGAGATGATATATTTGATCCACTCATCTACACCAAATAATTCATAACATATAATTCATTATTTATGATTTGATATGTATATTCTAATTTTGAAACAAATTTAAATTTGACATCTACCTACAAAGGATGATCATATAGTAAATCTAAGAATGATTGTTCCTCTGTTGTAGCTCCTAAAGTGGATGTGAGATCAGGACCATAATATGGTTGACTATAACTCTAATAAAAATGTGGCATCGACATGTGTGAGGTGCCAAGATGAGCACCATCTCCTCCATGCTCTCTATCATTGACTTCAATTGCCACATGGGTGGCTTGATCAATTAAATTTCCCAATAGCGTACTCAATGCTCCTAAAGTTAAAATCACTCCTAATTGGAGAATGGGTGAAATAATACTAGGTTTAAAGAAGGATCAATGATGGGTGATCAAGCATGGGTTGATTTGTATCATTAGTTTCCACTACTTTATGTTGTGGCATGCCACCACCTACACCCTAGAGTGATATGATGTCAAAATAATTGGACTTTAATTCCAATTCAAAATCTTCCCATAATTTTCTAAAAAAATACAATGGAACCTAAAAATTGGCATGTACTCAATGGTCAAAGACCATCCACCATCTCTACCAAAAATATGCTACAATATATGCATCCCTACGCTAACTAATTGATTTTTTTGTGTGGAGGTATAGGTTTATTTGTGGAAGGGTCAATAAAGTATGAGGTTATGGTTTGTCTAGTAATATTAAATCAAGGATCTTTCTATAGGATAGTCAATCTACCTATAATTTTCATCCATCTTCCCTCCAAAGGAGAAATCTATTTAGATGCACATCAATTGACCTATTTGAATCAACAATGGTTTGTATTGAATATGCAAACCATGGTACATTTGGGGGAATATTAGGCACATTTTGGATTAATCATTTTTTCTTGTAGCACAATAGTGTTATCATTTATAGTTGCTTGGAAGTAAGCCTCATCAAGTGGAAGGGAGGATTTTTTTGAAGGTTGCTTGGGGGGGCTTCAAGGCTTCAAGGTGGGGGTTTTCCAAGTTGGGGGTTTCCTACTGGGGTTGAATATTTTATAAAACTTATTCTAATAAAAATTAATACTCAAGTATTTGGTCTCATTCAAATGTAATGTAAACTTCCTACATTTACAATTAAAATAAAAATAAATAAATAATTACTTTTATATTTCAAAAATTTAAACAAACACGTGTTAATTTTATCTATGTTTAACTTACAAAAATTTATATAAATAAAAAAACAAATAAATATTTATCATTTTGTATTTTAATCATTTACTTTAAGAATAAATCATGTTTATCACAACTATTTGCACATGAATAAAAAAATCATAGAATATTGATAACCAGTAGTATCATGGACTTACCATAACTGAAGTAAAAATCCTCCAGAAAGAGTATATAGGATAAATTTTAAATCCTTTGAATCCAAGGTCATTTTATGATAATGTTATACCTAGTACATCCTTGTCTAGGATGAAAATATTTGTAGAATTTTTTTAGGATTAGGAATTACATAAAGTTCCACATTCTTGATGGTAGTAGGTGTGCACCAAATTAAATTACCATTATGATCATTAATTTATAATTAAGAGGGATTTAAATGGTCATGTTTATAATAATAGTTTGCACATGAAGATCAAATTAGTGACTTAATAAGGCTAGAAAACTTTGAAAATTTCCTAAAATAAGATACATGAGAGAATTTTTAATGGAATATTAATATATGTTAGTATCATGGACCTATCCTAAGTGAAGAAAAAAATCCTCCTCATTTAGAGTTTATATGGAATAGATTTCATGATCCTTTGAACCCAAGGTTGTCATATGATAATGAACTATACCTAGTATCACTGTTTATGATGAAAATATGTGTAAGAATGGTTTAGGATTGGGAATGACATGAAGGTCCACCTTACTAATAGTAGTAGGTTTTAAGTTTTCCTAGACTATAAACTCATTTTTTTTAAGTGGTTAATATGTGACTTATCTTATCCCATCCTATAAAGAATGAGAGGAGTTCCTATGTGTTCTTGGTGATCTAAGAATATTGGATTTGAAGAGGTGTTCACTAGGAAAATTATGTGGTAACACACACTCGATCTAAAATAGGCTCATAGTATGGATTATATGGCTATTTTTCAAGTGAAAAGAGTGAGACCACAGGTATCTTGATCACAAAGGTGGTGAGTCCCATTGATATATTTAGTAGAAAAATGATAATGTTTTTTGGGTTTACCATATATTGGAAGTAGGTGATGTATCCAATTATCATTAACAATAATAAAATGAATAAATTTTGGTGCCCTTAAATATTCTTCTCTTATTTTTCATTAACAATTAATGTAATGGTTCAAAAGGAATTTGAGATGTACACTCATCTTGACACATGGAAACACTACAATTGGTTAGAATGTAAATGCAAAAATATTTTAAGGGGTCTACCCATGTAGTAGTGAATAAAAGAGTGCCAGATTGTTTGAGGTGGTATATTTGAAGGGCCCTCTTTGTACATTTGGTCGAGGCATCAACTACGTGTGTGAAAGCCATGTAGATTTATGCTCATACAAATGATGTGCTTATTTCCTATTGAAAAGAAAACCTAAAGTAAGTCATAAATCATATTTGAACACTCACTAGTGAGCGCTTGATCATTTATAATTCCTAATCAATGTGAGTTATTGATATGGGGCTAGAGTTAAAAAAAAAAAATCTACTAAAGGTGCCAACAAGATTTCTTAATAAAATTGATGGAACAAGGTTTTTTGGGGGAATATTTTTAGTTGTAAGTGCATTCAGGAAGGTAAAGACATTGATTTCCTAATAGTTAATAGTTAATAGGTCCTATGGTTATGGAAATTATAGTTATACTTGGTATACAGCTATAGTGCTAAATTTAAACTATTAGAATCTAAACTGGAGAATGTCTATGTGGTATTTGAGAATATTATTAAAGTTATTGTAGTTCAAATACCATGTGTGGTATTCATAATGAAATAAACTACTTCAAGTATGGATAATATTATGTATTTAATGGATTTAAATAAAAAATCAAATGGAATTAGGTAATTGTAGGATACTTGCATGCATTATTAAAGAGAATTTTCCCCTTGTTCCTATAGAGAATTTGATTAAAGGAATTTCTCCCCATTTACATGAGAATATTTAGTTGGATTATATACATGGCTTTATTAAATGTAGGATGTAAATAAAGAGTTTATTCTAATAAATTAAATAGAAAATACCCTACAATACTATAGATGACAACATGTTTCATCAACATGGATGATGTAGGGCAATTGTTTAGATATAATTAATCTTTTTCTTTGAAGGAAAGATATTTTATCAATTTTATGTAGGGTTGTCTATAGTGCATTCTACAATTATCAAATGATATATGTCCAAACTTTTAAGGCTTTAGAATATAATGTAGAGTCTAGAGAGGGTATTATCTTGTATAAGTCTTGATGATAATAAATATGTCTCCATAATTGACTAAGAGTTTTAGGGGATTCAATATATATGTATATGGTAATTTACTAGAATTTTCTCATTATTGACTATTTAACTACTAATATAGTTGTAATACCTTCTCAAATCTATTGGGAAGTGATTTTCATTATGAATTTTTTTTAGTACTCGTAGAATATTAAAGTATATATTGTTATGTAAAGTTTATTATTTCTTTGATTTGCATATTGATAAAATTGCAACTAGAATAATGAGATGTATGCATTTCTAGTTCTTTATTCCAAATTCACGTCAATATACCTTGAATGTTGAATCCTAAGGTTTATGTTGAATGCTAAAACTTTAAAAAACTGTAGAATTTTAATAAGGTTTATTTACTAGGTTTTCATGATCTTTCTATTCCATGAAACCTAGGGTTTATGTTCTAAAATTTAAAATTCAATTTTACATCCATAAAATTTCATGCAATTTAATCTACAATGAATTTATATTCCTCTATTTACCAAAAACCATAAACCCTAAAACGTCCTTAAAAATACATTAAAAAATTTTAAGAAACATATGAAAAACCTTAAACCCTAAAATTCAAAAAAATTGGAAGAAACCTACTTGGAGGTGAAGAAAATGTGATTGTAGAGAGACGAGGTGAAGAAAATGTGATTATAAAGGGAGGAGGTGAAAATGGTTGGTGAATGGGGATCACTAGGGTAGGTACCCATTATGAGGTGTTGTCCAAAGTCACCATTGTCATGCCTATAGCTAGAAAATGAGCTCCTAGAGTTGTTTGAAATAAATAGTTTTGTGAATTGTGTATCTGCTATGAAATGAGTATGCATTCATAATAGATCTCGTTTAAGCACATGACCTCAAACCATAATAGGTATCCATTTAGAGCAAGCTTGTATCTAGGCTTAGGGCCCCCTTCCCGTCAATAATTTTTCAAGCCCTACACTTCTACTAAAAGTGAACCCATTAGCTTGGGCATACCCCATAAATTGAAGCTCGGAATAGGAGTGAAGTGAATTGTTTTGTAGGTTGAAAAGTAACAAAGTGCTATAGAAATTCAAAGAGAGGAGTTGTATTGATGTAATTCTATTAAAACATTAATACAATCTTTAGATCTTTTTCTATATAAAATTTTTCACCATAAGAATTTCTTCATATATATCTTGTGTAATGATTTGAACCTATGATTTATCACTATTCTATACTTATTCTATACTTAAATGTTTTGAATTTACAATATGCTTTCACTTATAAATTATATCCTCTTTCTACTAAGATATTATTAATTTTTTTTAAAATTCGCCGTAAAGAGAAGTAAACTCTTGCTATAGAATTTGAAGATATACCCATACGGTAATATGATGACTCAGGATTTTTTTGCTTTCACATTACCGTTGCTTCCCATTGAAACCCATCCAGACAACTCCATGATGGAAACAAACGACTTTCGGTGCAGTCTTTAACAAAATCTACGCAGAAACGCGTCCAATATTAACAATCTCTTTGCCGCTGACCTTGTCGGAAGCGGCCCCAGTCGCAAGATAGAAGACCACTATCTGTATAATGTCTGCTGTTTGTTGGCGAACCGTTCCCTCAAAACGCTCACCTACCCAACAAATCCACTTGGGCTAACACTCGACAGGGGCTAATTTCACATATAAATACTTCGTCTCAGTTCGCCTACAATGCAACAAGAATTCAGGGCTCGAAAATAATCGAGAGATCAACTTAATCTCGAGCATGGACGATGTACTGTTTAATCAGCATTTCTTTGGATTCATGGCTTTTCATCAGAAGCTTTTTCGGGTGCTCGTCTGCATTGTCTTTGTGGCTGCTACAGCCGTGGCACTAATCGCTCGAATCTCCGCGCAATTTGCATCGAATATCGCCCATAAACCTAAATATGATGTTCTCGCCAGGTTGGCAGGCATAATGTAGCGAGCTCGCCAGGCCAGCAATTCGAAACTGAGCGCTTTCTGCAATGAAGCAAATCGATCAATTGGTGAGAATCTGGCAAAAATCAAATAAATCCGCATAAATGATCTCGGGTTTCGGGGCCAACGCTTTCTCCGCAATGATTCAATTCGTAGAAGATCGTGTTTCTGCTGGGGCGACACCAACACTTCCTGGCATTCCACTGGTCTGCTGTTTTCCGCCGACAATTTTCGAACGCCAAAAGCCAGCCGTCTTCCAGGATGCTTGCCGACACTGAATGACGAATTCAACAGGCATGGATGACGCCAAGATGCCATGCGAGCGTGGGGCTGGTCAGACCGGAACCACATAACCGGTGGATTATGAAATTGCACCGCATTGCGGTTGCTGAACAGCGGGCCAGAAGCGCTCGGTGGCACTGCCTGGCTCTTCCGGCTCGGGACTTCTCGTTTATGAATATAATCATCCGTCCCTCGAACCGGACTGCATATCCACTCCGGCCCAGCTCCGGGGATTCATCGCCAGACCGCATCACGGTCCATCGTCTCCGCCTCGCCAAATCATAGTAGATTTCGTGAATAATGGTGGCAGTTCGGATGGTGGAACCGAGAATCCCATCAGGTGGTGATGACAGCAACAGGGGCGGCAGCCCTAATAACCGTGCGGCACCATTTCTCGGCCGGGGAATCACGCGCTCGGCTGGCGCTCGGTACATATGTGGTAAAACTGGATTGGGTATTAGCTTTTCCGGCACTGGTGAATGATGCGATGAATAAAGCTGGTAAGGATTCCCGCAATCAAAGACGGGAGACTAATCTTGTCCGGGTGATCAACGCTGCACTCAATACCGATCTGTTCGTCGTCATTACAGACCACGAGATGACTGTTGTAGGCGTGGATGCTTCGTATACAAAACCCTACAAAACGAGCCTTCTGATGTTGGGTCCTGGCCAAACCACAGATGTACTGGTGACTTTCAGTAAAGGATCGGGCAGTTACTATATTGCTGCTCGAGCATATGCCAGCGCTCAGGGAGCCCCCTTTGATAACACCACCACCACTGCCATCTTCGAATATAGCAAAGGAAGTTCCCCTGCGATGCCCAAACTGCCGTTATATAACGATACACAAGCCGTCGTCAAGTTTTCTGCAGGCCTGAGGAGCCTGGCCTCACTTGACCACCCTGTTTTTGTTCCTCAGAAAGTGGATGAGAGTCTCTTTTACACAGTGGGATTGGGATTGATCAACTGCCCAAGAAATTCATGCGGAGGTCCCAACGGAACAAGATTTGCAGCAAGCATGAACAACCACTCATTCGTACTGCCATCAACTACCTCAATACTGGAGGCCCACCATTTCGGAGTCAAAGGAGTCTTCAGCAATGGCTTCCCTGACACTCCTCCCGTGCAGTTCAATTACACTGGACAAAACATTAGCAGAAGCCTGTGGTCTCCCCTGAAAACTACCACTGTGAAAGTGCTGAAATACAACACGGCGGTGCAGGTAGTTCTTCAGGGGACAAATATCTTCATGGGCGAAAGCCATCCTATCCATCTCCATGGGTATGACTTTTACATAGTGGGATCAGGATTCGGCAATTATAATGCAGCAACAGATCCATCGAAATTCAACCTGCTGGATCCTCCCATGCGCAATACTGTCAATGTTCCAGTCAAAGGGTGGGCCGCTATTCGATTTGTAGCTGACAACCCTGGTAAACATCATTTTTTCTTTCTAATTCTTACTTTCATAACCCTGCAGCATCTGAATTTGTTATTTATTTGTATGTGCAGGAACATGGTTTCTGCACTGCCACTTGGATGTACACATCGGATGGGGTTTGGCCATGGTTTTCGTCGTGGAAAATGGAGCGGATTATTTATCAACTCTGGAACAGCCTCCTCCAGATCTTCCCGCATGCTAAAGACGGTGACTGGAAGTTATTCGCTTTCGTCATCGTTTTTTTATTTTTCTCTCGGATTAAGTCGATTACTTTTCATGTTCGACGGTTTCCTATTCGTATTCTTGTCTCCATCCTAAGATATCTGTAGAAGGGAATTTAGATTCCAAAGCCAGCATTATATTTTCTGATTCGATGAATTTTATGATTTTATGGTATCAAGATTACAGCCAGAAATGAAGGAGCAGATTGTTTTGTTGAATATAATAGAAAAATTCTTGTTCTAAAACTTGTGCAAAAATATAGTCTATAATTATTTTTAAAGTCTACTAATGAGTGGGCGCAGATTTGATGGGTTTTAAGGATCTCCATTGTAAGTGACAAGAATATTTTACAGGAATGAATGATATCAACTTATTTACTAGTTTAAAATTACAAAGAAAAGATAACCAGCACTTGCAGTTCGTTGTAAAGTCATTATGGGTCCATTAAACTGTCTTTACAATTACGGACACCAATTTCTAAGAAATAGAGAATTAAGGCTTGAGGGATCCAGAGCGAGTGCTAACTTTCAAAATTCCCACCGTCTATTCGGATCAAATTTGCAAGTGATTCGAAAGATTGAAATTATGGTTTTGCATGCTTTACTAATTTTGATGCAAATGCCAACTATTTTAATGTTCATTATTAATTGAACGACATTGCATTATAATGTACGAAAACTTCCTCATGAAGATGGTCCATTTAAACTTTATCTGTACAATTATGGCTGCGACTTTCTTACACTGGAAGAGAATCTAACATGAAGTTCACGATTCAATAGTAAAGTAAATAATTATTTTTTGGAAATCTAAGTTGAGGGTGTGTACGATTTTGTTTCATTGATGATTGTTAAAGTTGGGAGTATCATTGAAGATTACTAATGATATTTTGATTGAATTTAAAGATGTATCATTTTTATTAAATATTAGAAGTCGTTAACAAATATAATTTGTATGAGTATTAAAGTATAAAAATTATTATAGATCAGTTTGAAAAAGTAAATTGAGGCAAATTAAACATTTAGATAGTAGTATGTGAGAAATAAGTGTTTAAAAACTAACTATCCAACGGACGATAATAAAAAGAAACTCTTATATATAGTCATGACAACTTGTTACAAAGGTCATCATTACATTCATAAGCGATTATTATATATACCAATAGTCCAAAATATGTAAGAGAAAACCAAGCAACATATGACTATTTCAAAACCACCATTAACTCAATTATTACAAAAAGAGTCAACACATAATATAAATGTAACAAAAACATCCCTTAGCAAAACTAGATCAAGCAACAATAATGTAATCAGCACCTCAAAAAAGAAACAAGACACTTTTTTGAACAACAACAACCACATAGCATCATTGTCTACATCCTTCTTATTGAGATCTGAAATGAAATCCATAATATCATTTTTACAAGGACTCAAATCTAATATCAACATGCATTCTTGTAGCAAGAGTCTAGCTATATGCAAATAGGAATAGTTGAGTAAGGAGTTAAGGTGCCATCATCCTCACTATTAGAGGAGTCATCATCAACCTCATCTCCCCCACTCTGAACAAGGACACATAAACAATACACTTTCCCTCATCAATAGAATGAATAGAAGAAACAAAATCATTAGTCCTAATATTAACAACACATTAAATGTCTTCACGACCAAAAGGGAAAAAAACCTCCAAAACTTTTTGAATAGATAATCCATCTTTCTCGTATTCAAGATGTTGTGTAATATCACCCCACTAAAGAGAACTAAAATTAGGAAATTGAACAAAATCTTGTAAAAATTAATCGCCTCCCTTCTCTTTTTATGCACACACAAGGCCACATTAAATAAACAAGAAAAATTTTGACTTCTCAAGAGAACTCAACAAGCACCTTCTTAAAACCTTGGGAAACCTCCTTATTAATTTCAAGCCAAACAAACTACATATTTAGAAGAGGAAACATATCATAACTTATCCAAGAATTTAGCTAATGGTGTCACACATTTAATTTTACCAAAAAAATTATATTAGGCCATTCAATAAAAAAATTTCAAGCACATATACACCAATCAAAATTAAACAATTGTAATATATTTTTGGCATAAGAACAATTAAAAATTAAGTGTTAAAGAATAGTATATAATGGGGCCATTACTTTTTTATTCCACTATATGCCAATCTTCTTGTTTCATTATGATAAGTTTTGATCTAGATACTATAGACCCGTGGATCTCTATCCATGAGCATATCCTCTATCTTAAGATTCAAAAGGTCAATGTTTGTGCCTAAGGGCTTCTCCATCTCTACTCTTGGCATGATTTCCATTTTTCCTACAATACTTGATATTTTTCTTCACAAGATCCCACTTACTCCAAGATTAGTACAAAAACCCCTTATCCCTAACAACTTATAATTTGAGTTGATCATGTCTAATACCAAATAAAAGGAAGCAAATATGTGCAATATGC